>JZKD02S2011033.1:1973899-1993070 GCA_000966675.3 Picea glauca
TTCTTGTAGTTGAGTGATAGGATTTGCAATTGGTTCTTCATTCGTGATTGAACATGATTGGATGGAAGGGATGGAAGCATCATAGAAGAGATTTAATGCCAATGACATGTCATCGCGATTAAATTTACAGAGGATATGATAGACTCTTGTCAAAAAGTCTTCTGAAGATGAATCGCCGTTGATTAGTGAAGTATGAAATTCTTCACATAATTGATCAAAATCATAAATTTCAAAAGAATCTAGAAACTCATCTACAAATTGAAACCAATAAAAAATGTGACATGCTGGAAAGGATTCAAACCAATGTTTAATTCGACCTCTAAAAGTAAAAGCGAACAGTCTGCATAAAACTCCTAAATCTAAGATGTCATGTTTGATGCATTTGCACCAAAACTTGTTAAGGTGGTCTTTAGTAGATATATTTCCTCCACCATCAAAGGTGAGTTTGGACAAGCGAGAGACTGTCTCGTTGGGAACATCGGGTAATGAAAAGTTGAAAGCATGTTCCAACACAGTGATTTGGGGAGCCATGGGGAAATTGAATATATTTAAAATAAAGGCTCCTATAAGGCCAACTTGTCAGCCGACCCTCCTTCTAGTGCCATTTGTTGACGAGCGAAATTGACCGCTCGTCAACTGGAGGGGAGGATCTGGTCTGGGGTTGTCTAAATAACCCAATCCGTTTGGGATGATCCACTTCGACGGGTTTAGTGGCTCCGTTGGCCGATCTAAGTCCTAGGAAAATGAAAGAAAAACTAAGCTAAGAAACTAATCTAAGTGGAAAAAAGCAACTACAACAAACTATATACAAATTGAAAACTATATATACAGTTTACTAACTAATACTATAAAATAATAATTCTATGAAATTAAATGTTTAGTTATAAATACAATTAAATCTCTATTACATATACACATTATTTACAGAATGCAAATTTTAATTAAAACTTGCAAAATCATTTGTAAAATGACAGCGAACCTATTATTTTTTATTTTTTAATAATTTTTATGAGAAAGAAATCAAATGAAAACTATCTAAGATGAGCAATCAAAATAATAATCCTAACTGTAAATCTGAACTATATATCTATTTAAACTACTGAGAATTCTCGAATTTATTAACTATTGAATTGCAAATAACAAACTAACCTGAAGTAACGCTTCCTATTTGTCCTGTGCACAGTACTTGATTCAGTTGTTTGATAGGAGTAAACCCGCACCAGATTTTCCACAAGCTTCTTGTAAACAGGAAGCAACACTGCTCTTTGAATATGAATGATAGAACAAACAAGACATAAAACGACAACGATTTTATAATTTACAAATCATCACAGCTAGATAAATCCCCGTGGGAAGATTTGTACATGACAGTTCATTTAACGAAGAAGATAAACCTTTATTCATTAAATTTAAACAGAGTAATTGCTGCACTAAAAATGAGATACATCATATATGGACAAAATTTAAATCATAACGCATCAACCTGTAACAAGTCTTGATATCTAAAGTAGTCAATAACTTGATCACAAATTAAAATGCACAAAACTTGAACGAAAGTATGATAAATTGAAAGCTAAATCTGTTACAAAAGATCCACTTCCATTCGAGCCTGTATCATCATAAATCCATATTCTTTGTTCTCCCAATAGTGATGGGTTCATTACAAAAATTAATGAGTATATAAAGGCCACAGGGTAAAACATCCCTGTGGGAATTATCAAAAACTGTTTGGAAAAAATCTAGGAACAATCTCCCAAATCTCTATTTTTTCCTAAGGCTAACAACTTAACAAAACTATATAACAAAAACATGTTCTAAACTGCCATAGCATGTCCAATTTCCCTTTGAAATTCATATGTACCTGTAGGTGGACAAGAATAAACAAGTTTAGATAATGTTTTATTTGTAAAATTAACAAAAATCTAAATTTTATGACTAGCTATAGAATCTCACGATTCTGTAGATGGTCATATTTACAAACATAATCATTTAAAATCAATCCAAATGATAAAATCAATACATTTGACCTATTAAACAACCTTTAATTACTAATTCAAAGCTAAGAAAATCATTCACGCTAGTATTAACCAAATCTTTTATGCCAATTTGAAACAAACGAAATCGTGTTTAATTAACCGAATGGTAATAGGGATATATGTGATCTGTCAAACAACTTTTTATTACCGATTCAAAGCAAACAGAATCGTTTTGACAATTCAAAACCAACGAAATCATTTTTTTAATCAATTTCAATCGAAACATACCATAATCGATTCATCAAACCAATCTTTGCTACTAATCCAACGCATACAAAAACGACTATGCTAATTCAAGGCATACATCATCGTTTCTGAACCAAACCAAAAAGAAATGAATCGAACTAACTCAGAGATGACACGATCGTTATACTAATTCAAGAGCAATAAAATAGTATTAATTCGGTTCAATCAAAACATAGCTATATTCGATTTTAGCAAACAAATCAATGCAATCAAAATAGTTTATGCTAATTCAAAACAAAATCTTTTGTGCTAATTCAAATACAAAAACGAAATCATTCCTGGTAATTCGAAGTAAACATAATCAATTTTGAATCTATTCAAACAAACAGAACTAAATGGGAGCAAACACATTCGGCTAACCAAATCATTTAAACCAACTCATAAAAAAAATCGATGTTGAAATAACATACCTGGGCTGTAGGAAAATGCTTCGGTCAGGATAAATTTTAGTTGACAAAGGCCGTAGCTGCCTCCACATTTATGAAGATGATAGAAACCATAGTCTTTTGCTTCTTATCGTAAGCTTGTAGCCTGTCATTCTCCTTTGACAACACAGTAACCCATTCCTTCAATGATTTAATTTTAGATTTCAACAGGGGAACATCCGTGTAGTAACGTTCAAGCCAAGAATTGCATTGAGTACATGGTGGTTGATCGGGCCTTGGCATTACAGGTGAGGGTTCTTTTAAATCACCAGGGGTTCCACTATGAAACTTAATTCCCGAGAAGTTAAGGTCATCCTTGAGGAACGATGGTAGGTTGGAAACGTAGTCATAGGGTTCCACAGAACAGAGACCGTGTGAATAAGGGTATTCCTCGGCCAAAATGCGTTCAATCTCAGAGTCTGAATCCTCACTCAAAACAATAGGCTTATGGTCAATGCTTTGTTTGGGCTTGTTCCGAGCACATCTAGATATCCATCATGCATTCTTCTTTCCCTTAATATTGGCATCAGTGTTACCTTTGCCTTTCTTCCTTACATGCCTCTTAACAGTCTTAGAATTGTCTTTAGCACACGGGTCGGCCATGGTATCGGGTAGGTCAATGTTGGGGCAGTTTGAGGGTTTGACAGGGGGTATAAGGGTAGGAGGTGGCACAACAGGCTCAACCAGGGTTTCAGTGACCACAACCTTATCCACTTGAACGCACTCAGGAGTGGCAAAGCCATTCCTTAATAGGAAGGCTTGCCAACAGTCACCACTAAGCTTCAAATGATGAACGATAATGATTTTGATCAAGCAGTGATGGAAAAGGCTGCTATGAGCCTTATACCGTTTAAATCGTTTGGACATTTTATACAAGATGCGTAGGAGATAGCGAGGCATATTCAAAGGGAAGTCTATGAAATTCATCAGCAACCTGAGATGATAAAGAAACACTAACCCATAATGACCTTCGCAAGTCATGAATTTCTTAACAATGGATAATAAATCATGCCACCTGGGCTTGAGGGCAGTGACAGGCATACCTCTGTCACAACTAACAATTTTCCTTGATGTGAATAGGAGCGGCCACGGGACTTCATCAAGTTTTGAATTCTTAAACCACCTCTGCCCTTTAGCTGGAAAGCCTATAGCTGAGCTGAGGAATTCTTCATTTAGCTCGAGTTGGATATCCCCAACCTTAGTCCTACATTCGTCGAACGTGAGGGAAAACTGTTGGGTGACCGTGAGGTTGAAACCCTCAAATTTCTAGATAAAAACTAACTAGCCACTATTCTCCAGGTATTTGCGAGAATTGTCAAATAGCAAGAGCATTTGGATTCCATTAGGTTCTATGCGCACTACAAGTGCCATAGGAGAGAACACACAGTGAGCAGGGTAAACGGATAGGGGTTTGGACAGGGTATACGCAGGGTCGTAAGCTCAGAGATTTATCCAAAACCAACAGAGGTAACCCGAGATACAAGGCAGGCATTAATGCCTAAGTGTGCGAGGGTGGTGGAACGAAACAATACCATGCAAAACATTCATATCGAATGTACAATCGACGACGCTATGGTGATTCAAAATCACTATTGGTGTGTGTTAAAAACAATGCCAATCAAACAACTATTGAAAACCATGATAAGTCGACCCAAATATTTGCACAAGAAATAGTGTTTGTATGATTTAAAACAAAGTAATATTTCAAATATAGCACCAAAGATTCGAGCATAAAACTTATGCATTGTATGAAACCATTGCACCTAGGAATTCAATCAAAGACAATATAACATCAAACCACCATTGTATTAAGGATTCGATCACAATCACCAGAATACCATTGCATTTCAATCTTATAAAATGAAGTCATATTAACAAAAAAAATGCAAAGTAAGTAAAGGTTTGGTGTCTTGCCAACTGTGTGACCATCATTGAGTTGGAGGTGAATTGATCATAGAACAAGATTATTCGTAATAATCCAGTGATGATTTTAATGCCATTGACATGAATTCGAACTCAATGTTTTCACGCTTGCAGTCATGAAAATGAAAACAAAAGGCAAGTGTGCGAATGCGCAAGATAATAGTGTTGTTTTATTCAAAAGATTGCGATGAGAATCAAGGGTTCCAAAACACTTGCGTAGGCAGCTTATAAGGATAGGATAAAAATGCGAAATGGCTGCCAACACACTCATAGTTAAATCATATTGCAAAAGGGGTTCTTACAACACCCAAATCAAAATAAAAAAATTGAAAATCACACTTGCTGAAACACATGAAAACCTCTTCACAGTTGCAAAAATTTAAATTGTAGAAATTAAAACACTCCGTAAATGCCCTTACCCATATGTCACCTCAGAGTTAGGAGCATGACTAATCACACCTGCATGAAAATTCAAACTAAACTTCAATCCATTGTGCTTCCCCGACAACGACGCCAAAATGTTAGGCAGAATTATTGCCGTTTAATTCTGTTGTAGTACTTGCTCAACTATTTAAATTGTCAATCTGAGGTTTGTAGTCTTACGAAGAACACACAGTATATATGCAGGACTGAAGTAGAATTAATCTTAATCTAAATTGTTGAAATGAAATTAATCTAGGAAAGCATTGAAAGACTAACTAGGAAAGCAGGAAATTAACCTAGGAAAACAATACAACATGTGAAGAGTTGAATGACAAAAGACATATATGAACTCACACAATAAATAAATCTCAAATTATATTACAAGAATCAATGACAAAGCATGAAAGAATCAAAGCTAAGAATCCCTTTCTCCTAATTACAAGACTAAATTATGAATTACATGCCTCCCTCATGAAGAGAGAACACTCTCTTATATACATGGGTGTCATAATGACAGATCCATTATTCTCTCAACCACTCTCATCTACTTTCCCATTATTACAAGATATGATCTCTTCAAATACTCCACACATCTCTCACATATATTAGATAAGATATGCCAACCAAATCTTCCATGATCTTCTCTCTTTCAAATCTTTAAGTTTGAAGATTTAATTCGAATTTGAGGATAGGTAGTGAATTTTGACTTTGTTGAAATCTTCAAATATGCCTGCACACATCATCAAACTCATCCAACTTTGATATATAATGAAAATATGTTAATTTATAATATTTAATCACAAATTCACTTATAATACTAAAATGAATAAAGTGGAAAATAATAAGGTGAAACCCAAATGTATGTATGGAAATGGTATAATAAAAGGTAAATGGGACGCTGGAATGTAATGAATAATGAAGGAAAAGGTGGATGAAAATACAACATTTTTGAGGCCCAACAATCAGTGGATTATCAACTCCAGAAGATTGACGTACGGAAGAAATAAGGGTTTGAGATTTGAATCTCCCAAAGCCCGGATCACAAAATAAATCACAACCGTTGATTTAGGGAGGTTAGATCTAATCCGTAGATTGAGAAATAAAAAATCTGAACCATCTGTTCAGGAGCATTGTCAAGATCATGAGATCGATGGTCCCATTGCATTGCAGGGTCAGAACATGCTCGGGTCTTAATTTTTCGTGAGAAGGATGCAATTGAAACCAAGGTTTTGGAGAAAGGGTACATGGCAGCTGGAGGTGGTTGTGGGGAGAAAAGCGGTTGATCCCAAACCACTCTTGGACATTCCTGCAATCATTCACTTATGCAAGGATGTATCCCGAGGTCACATGCAACAAGGGGCTAACGAGAAGAGAGCTTGCGCCCGCAATCACGTGGTCACAAGAGACCATCGCCTAAGGTCATATCAAGAAACAGAGCTAGCGCTCACAAGACCGAGTCCAGGAAGTGCCTTTTGAATAAGAGTTTGGTCACCACCGATGGTCACATGAAGAAAGGGGCTTAAAAGCCAAAGAATCCATAGTTGACTGGCTTTAACTGACAGAGAAGATGAATATTTGTGATTTCCAGAGAAGCGAAAGAATCTTTGGATAACTTCCACTGATGATGAATAGATACAATATAACCACCAGGGAAGATGAAGAGTTCACATGATGATCAGGTAGAAGACTGGACGTGAGAAAGTGATGTAGAACATAGAGTATAGAGCATTTTTTTTTCGACTTCTATGCATGTGGGCAGGATGTGAAGTAGTGTAGGACCTGAAGTGGAGATCAGAGGCACAGTGTATAGAATGCAGAGGAAGCACAGAGCATAATATGCTCAAGAGAAGTTGAACACAAGTGGTTGAGTGGAGGAAGAAAAAGAGCAGAGCATAGAATCAGAAAGATGAAGAAGCCGAACAGAGCATAGAAGATGAAGAAGGTAGAGGAGACATGGATTATTAGAGACAAAGCAAGTAAGTAAAGTTTTATATCTCAGGGTGGTAGGGTGGTGCTAGGGTGGACTTTTGTCCTCAGTGTTTCAAGTGGGTGCTTGAACACAGGGAGTTGTAGCTTCCATCTGGTTGCAACTAGAAAAACCAGGGTGGTAGGGTGGCGCAAGGGAGAACCATTGTTCTCTGTTATATAGGTTGGTGCCTATGTGACTGGAAGTTGATGCTTCCATCCAGTTGGTGCTGGAACACTCGGGGAGTTGGTGCTTCCTTCTAGTGGGTGCTAGAGAAATTAGAGGGTTGGTGCTCTCTACAAGTTGCATCTTGTTAAATAAGATGTATTAGCCTCATTTTTGAGTTGGTGCTCAAAGATAGATGATGTACAGAACATAAAAAATTGCCTATCATTCTAAGAAGAAAAGGTTTTCTCCCTTTGTGGGTTTCCTCGTGAATATTTTCCTCTATGTATATCTTGTGTGTGATTGATGTTTATTATTTATGTTGTTCATGACTTGCATAGTATTGATGATCACTTGGAGAAAATTAATAATATTTCAATAGGCATAAAATTGTTTAAGAACAGAGACAACTGATTCACCCCCCCCTCTTAGTTGTCTTAGTATTTCAAACAAAAGAACCATGTACAAGTGATGATTTTTGAGTTATTATAAATTTTACCCTACAATATTTAGTGGAAGATATAGGTATGTACTATAAATTTGTTGTTGTTGAATGAAGGTATATCTGAACCATGAGACTAGTAACTTGGATAGTGATACTATAGTTTTGTTTAAAATAAGTTTTGACTAGCAGTCCTAGACACTAGTATATTGAAGGTGTGAGTTCTTTAATAAGCCTTATTTCTTTTTTTCCTTTTTTTTCCAGATGAATCACATGACTAAATTCTTATCCCATATTACATTTTTCCATTAATTTGAGTATACACGAGGAAATGAAATTTAAGGAGAAAACCTTGAATGGAAAACAAAAAATTGCTTACGCTAGAAAGTTCCATAGTCTCACCAAGTATACTTCAATTTTCCTCTATTTTATATGAAATTTAGGGTCTATCAACTACTTATAGAATTGTTTATATTACACATATTACTACAAGTTGTATTTTCAATTTATCAAAATTTCAAAGGGAATATAGCCCCATGGTTCTAGAACTATTTTCAACATGATTAATTACTACAATTCCAATTGTGCATATTCCATATTGGACGATTATATTGTTCAAATATACCTAGCATTGCAATTCAAGTTTGGAAGCTCATGTTATCACACTATAATATGATGTACATATGGTATCCTCTAAGGATGAGAAATGACCCTAGTATTCCAAATAGATAAATCAATAAAAAATTGCATCGACTAAGGAAATGTTGTACCAAATATGGGAGAAATATTTGAAATATAACTAGGACAAATGTTATAGAATTTTCACCCCTGTGACTAGAGTTAAGGTCACAGGGTTAAGGTCACAACATAATGGAAAAAATAAGAGAACTAATTCAATCCAAAAGTAGTAAACATATAATCTAGTAACTACTCGATGGTTATAAACCACTTAACCTGACAAATGAAGTTTGGAGTAGATCCCACTAAAGGGTCCTTGCTCCAGTCTCTCGCTCTGGGATATCCCTCACTGAACAACACACAAAGAAGAGAAAACCTGCAAGTAAAGTAGTTACAAGAATTGGAATCTAACTATCCTAACTAACTTTGATCAGTAAGCTAGTTTCCTACCAAACACATGTATATAACCATAATGAAATACCTTAATTGCATAGGTTTGGGTGAAGGAAAGAAGAGACTCCTCTTATTATTAGAATGAATAACATAAGATAGAGAACAAAATCACTTGATCCTTGTTGTGGTACCACCTGGAATCACCGTCTATATTCCTCCTCCTGAGCCACTGAAGATAGTTTAACCTCCACAATCCTAACTCAAAGCAAGTGAGAGAAAAATGAGTATATTTATTCCAATAGTATAGTGTGAGAAAGAGTTCTACAAACAGGGGGTTCCAAAAAAAAAGGAACGACCTTAAAAGAACAAAAATTGATTGCTCGTGGACTCAAACATAAATTTGATAGCCTAAAGGTGCTTCCCCTATCGTCCACCTTATGACTCTATTTATACAAAGAATAGTTGGTTGGAGTAGTCATGCATGGGGATTAGAAGGTTAATAACCTGGAAAGCTTGTAAAATCCAACCAAAAAGGTGCATTTTGTGCACATTTATATTTTTTAGTGCATTCTAATGACATACAAACTTTGGCAATGGGAAAGTAGTGTATATAAATTTGTATACTCGTGTTTCTTGATCGAAGGTAGCATATGGATTTCCAAAAGGTGTTTTTTGAATAGTTTCAAGAGAATTTTCAATCTAAATTTTCAAGTGGATTTGGGATTGTTGATCTTCAAATGTGTAAAAATTTGTGTAATCCCTCTTGTATACTCCTTTCAATTTTCCCCGTACTTAGAAAAGTTTGAGGCCATCACGAGTTCATAATACATTTACCTAGTCTTGTTTAAATTCCATGACCTACAAAATGCACCATTGATTTTCGTCATCTCCATTCTGAAGCTATATTTAGAAACTTTTAGAAAAATAATGATTCATTGCGCGTCTAGACTACTTCTCCAATCATCTCGTCTATACCCATGACCTTGATCCCAATTGTCTTTTTATACTTAGTTGTTTCTTGAGTTTTATTACTGTGGGTCCAAGGGTCGGTGGTGGTTCTTTGATTCTTTCATATACATCTGAACCCAATCCAACTGCCCCACCATGCTCTTACCCCACCATTCCATTATCCTTCCATTATGTCATCATGATTGTTCATTGCCCCATGGTAGTTTATGTATTTTCTTGTCACGATCCCCAATATACATTTAATATGCATCTAGGGAAATGAATACAATTGATTAAACATTATAAGTCGTTATTAATGGCGATCTTCTCAAGAAAAATCCTCATTAATTTTAATATTAATTTCTATTGAAAATTCTTGAGTCAAGAGCCCCGAAGCATATTAAGGTAAAGAGATGTATTTAGATAATAACATTTTGAAAAGAACTGTACATTAATATGTCACCTTGATTAAGCATGACAATTCGAAGAAAGGAACAATTCTGTGGAGATACCATCAACTTACTTGGATGAGAAGACCAAATATTTTAGTGGTTGAGGGATTATATATATTACTCTTCATTGCCACTTCCAGAGAAAAAAACAAACTAGATTTGGATGTTAGGAATTGCTTTTATGAGTTGTGCTATAGAATTCCATGATTTCAAGGAGCGGATTTCGTGGTGCATTGATAAATTTGACAAGAATCAAAGAATTATCCAGTTGCAAGGGGAATCCCCTATTTCCCTAGCCCCTCTAGTTTTCAAGAGGATGCTCAGAATTCCAAAGCCAATGATAACCTTTAAAATCATTGAAGCTAAAAAATTATCGAGGAAAAATAATGTAGGATTCGAGCTTTTACGAGATTATATTTAAGACCAACAAAATATTCTAGAGGACCTTTGAAGCATTTAGGTGAGTTCACTGAAAAATCCATATCATGAAATGGAGGGGATATTCTCCAAAGTAGCTAGAAAAGAGTCTACAACTACTGTTATGAGACTTTCTCTTTATATATTGTATTTTTCAATCCGTGAAAATGCAATGTTCGATTGGAAAAAGATCATTTCCAGTGAATTATCAATCTAGTTGGGAAATTTTAGAAAAAATAAAAATTTCTACATGTCCTCATATTTAATTTTCTATATTACATCTATTACATATTGTCATATCTTCAAAGGTCTACCTTTAACTAATGAGGTCAATTGTAAACTCGACCATGTCCAAATGTGGTATCCCTCACTTTGGAAACAGAAGGATACATACCATTTTTATGAAATAAATAATGAATTCATTTCTTCTTTTAAAAGACTTATTGATGGACCAAACATGTCTCAATTGTTTCTAGAAGAAACATCCTTCTTAGACAAGAGAGAAAGTTTCGAGGCTATGGACAATTTTAGTGTTATCAGGATTTATTGTTCTCGTGAGAAACCCTCATATTTTCCATATTATGTTTTCGATAACCTATTTTTTGTTGAAGTATGCAAGAAGTACAAATCATGGATGATTTTAGGGGCTAAATTTCACTCATGGGCTAATTTTCCATGGTTTTTCCAAAAAAGAGATTCGCTATTTTAAAAATGATTAGCCCAAATTCTATAGCATAAAATTATTTTACCTTAAAAATCGCCAAACTTTTATAAAAACTATATAAAATCCTTAGAAATTTGAATATTTTTACAAAAATATTGCCAAACATTTATAGTTGACATATGAAGGATTCATAATATTTGCCAAGGTTTCTACATTTTAAAATAAATTTCCATCCTTAAAATCATCCCTGGTACAAATTTTGGGCCCATTTCTTTAATGAAAAAGCAAAAGACATTTCATTCCCTTGCCATGGAATATTGAGGAGATATCGATAAAAAGAATCACACATATAAATGAATTCCCAATTCAATTTGATCAATTCAATATTAGGAAAGCATATGAAATCAAGGGTTTCAACCCCAACCAATTATTTATGAAATACATGACATCTATTGGGTACAATGTATCATTTGTTAATACATTTTTGTTTGGGGAAGAAGAGGGTGATAGTCAAAATCCCCAAGTGTTACCTAATGATAAAAGGCCAAAAGATATCAAAATGACCATTAGCAAAATTGATTTGTATAGAAAGAAAGGAAGAGTCGTGAACGAGAGGAGTTCACGGTCTCCTAATATTTCTCAAAAATGTGTCCCACCAAAAGGAAAATCCTAGTCTGCAGTTCAAGAGAAAAATAGTACTCGATGGAGAATTCCAATGATGGAGGTGAACAAAACCCTCCTAAGGGAAGTCTAGAGAGACCACACAATCTCCCAAACACTAGCAAAAGGAAAAGAATAAAATGAAAGTGTACCTAAAGAGGAAATTATTTTGGAAAACATGGAGCTAGATGTAAGCATTAAGGATATTGAATTTACTAATGAAGAACAAAGGATGCAAGAGAGTAGAGAAATCACAACGGAATTGGCCACCCAAGAGCCAATTGTATTCAAAGAGGAATCTTTGACCCTACACAGTGCCATGTTTGATAAAAATTCAAGGAAACTATTAATTGAGAAAATTAATGCAAAGAGTAGGAAGATTCAAGAAAAACTAAACTTAGAACTGGACTTTAATGAAGTTCCACCCTCCAAAATTGTACAAATTCATGAAGCTACAAGAGAATCCCTAAAATTGTCAATTGGATACATTGAGAACGAGAACACCATTTTAAAGGATAGAACTAAAGAATTAGAATATGCTTTAAACCCCCCACCATTATTCGCCAGTCCAATTGCCACAATACATCCTTGGAGAAGTCCTAAGGGAAGACCAGAATCCATATCTAGACTAAAGGGAACATCAAATCTAGTTGTTTCCATTAGAAGGTATGTAAGAGAAAATATCCAAAAAAGAATGTCCCTTGTTCTCAAAACATGGGAATTGGAAACAAGTTTTGTTTCCTTAGGCTCAAGGACGACAAATTTTAGACAATATCTTCAGGATGATCTTAAAAATGATGAAGACTTTTATAAAGGGTCTATTTCTACCTATATTGAAAAATTTTTAAGCCTTAGCAAGTTTCAAAGAAAAGGGGAGGATTTTCCTTCAACAATCTGTATAAAACAACTCAAGGCATGTTGGATAAATAGAATAAAGAGTTTAAGAGAAATGTTAGTTGAGTGTGATACTATAAGTGTGAAAAGAGGAGAACTCTATTTGAAATTAATTGAAATGTTGGATCAACTGGAGATGTGGAGGACCCACATATAATCCTGAATTCTATACTTATGTCAAAAGATCAATTTGGGGTGAAGTTGGACTCATTTCAAATTGAGCAATTGAGAGGTTCATTAACTTGACCAAATTTTATGAAACAGAGGTTGAAAGTTGGTTGGTTACTTATGTGAAGAAAAATGAGGACATTGAGGAAACCCTTCACCAAATTTCAATGGACTTCAAAGATTTGGAAAAAAATGTTATTTGATATTAAAGTAAGGAAAGAAATCACCATGGCACCAATGAGAGAATACATTGAGAATTGGTTAAGGAAATCCTTAACTAAAATAACTGAACGCAATCAAGAAGAAACAGTTGTAACCGATCAAGTCATTCCAACGAAGGAGAATATAAAGAGCACATGATGCAGGGATTTTTTGAGGGTAACAACTTTTGACTCAGTTATCCTTTTGGGATGAAATTGGATTGGACATCGTTTCAACAGTTTTTCAGGGCCAAATTCCTTCATATAAGGCCTCAAATTGGGGTTTTAGTGTTTTTACAGGAATTTTTAATTTTTCAATTATCAGTTATCTCTTAGTTTATGAGCTTAATCAGAGAAGTGAGTTGAAAAATAGTGTCATGCTAGTTAGCTATTAGTTAGTGGTCAGTTTTAGAGTCATGCGAGAATTTTCTAAATTTAGCTGTTTTTTCTAAAATGAGTTGTTTTCAAAAATCTCAGATAGTAGTTATAAGGGGTTGAACTTTGATTGTAATAGTTAGGATGGAGAAGGAATAAAAGAGAATTAATTTTCCATTCTCCTATGTTTTCATGGTTTATTTGATCTTGTGAATGAATCTCAGGCTTTGGCTACATCATTTTTGGTATCAGAGTGGGAAGATGGCTGGGAGAGGAAGAGGACGAGTAGGTCTTGCTTAGATGCATAGAAATATGAAAAACCTCCAAAGGAAAGTAGTAGATATTACAAGCATGCTGGCTATTCAGAGAATAATACAAAGAGAAGCGTCTGATGAGAATAAAGACCAAGGAAATGTAGATCAACATATAGAACATGAAGAAGAACATGAAGACCACAAAAAAGAATGATTAGAATGTGTGTGTTTTTAAGAAAGGATGCTTAAGGATCTAGAAGGGAGAAATGATAGGATCAATATGGAAGTTTCAGAATATGAAGGGAATCTTAAACCAGAGGAGTTAATATATTGGATGAACGCCGTGGATAATTTTTTTGAATGACAACCTATGCTAGAGGAAAAGAAGGTGAAATTTACATGCATCAAGATGAAGGGTCATGTCATGATCTGGTGGGATCATGTGCAGAAAGACAGAGTAAGAAAAGGAAAAGAAAAAGTTAGGACCTTGAGCAAGATGGAAAAAGAATTGTGAGAAAATATTTTTCCTCTATACTATGCCCAGACCCTTTTTCGTAGATTTCATAACTTGAATAAGAACCTATCCACCATGCAGGAACTGACAAACAAGTTTTATCAGCTGTCCATTCATGTGGATCACTAGGAAATTGATGAGAAATTGGTTTCAAGGTACATAAAATTTTATATTCAAGATAAAATAAGCATGCATTGAGTTCACAATGTGGAAGAGGCATATCAATTAGCCTTAAAGGCCGAGGAAAATCTAAACCGACAATTTTTTCAAAGGAATAGATAAGAAAGGAGGGTTACATCGTCTGCCTGACGAGGTGGTTTTAACTATGGCAGAGGAAAATCATCCCAAGGAGTTGAGAAAGCAGAAGATTCTTGACAACGTAACTTGAATATTCCATGAGGAAGAGGATTTTATAGGGGTAGAGGTTATGGTGGTGGTAGAGGAGGACCATATGTGTTTTTCAGATGTGGTGTAGAGGGTCATCGAGCATTTTAATTCCCAAGTTATAACATGCAACAGTCGAAGCAAGGAAAACAACCTAGTTTGAACTTGGTCCAAGCTGAGAATGAATAAGAAGGAGATGAATATGAAGTTCCACCTGATATGCAAGAGAGTCTCATGATACAGAGGTCAATGGTGATTCCCAAAAAAGAGCAAAGTCAGGGTAGAGACAATGAATATTCTTGGCTTCGAACAAATATTTTTCGAACCATATGCACTTATGGTGGGAAGGTATGCCAACTTATTATTGATAGTGGTAGTTGTGAGAATATGGTTTCCAAAGAGATGGTAGATAAGTTGAAATTATGCTATGAAACACATCCCCATCCTTACCGAATTGCATGGTTCAAAAAGAGGAATGAAATCACCATTAATAACAGATGTTTGATCAAGTTTTCCATTGGTAAAAATTATAAAGATGAAGTATGGTGTGATGTCATTCTGATGGATGCATGTCATATTTGATTGGGGAGGCCTTGGCAATATGACATAAAAGTCATGCATGATGGAGGAAAGAATACCTACACCTTTTGGAAGGAGGGATCGGAATTCATCTTATTGCCCCTTAAGGATGAGGGAAAAACTGAGAATATGTTGTCAAAAAGAGAGTTTTTAAAGGAAAAAAAGGCAACAAGATTCTACTGTGTTAATTGTGCAAAAATTAGTCGTGGAAGACATATCAATTCCTACTAAAGTGTCCAAGTTACTAGAAGAATATGTTGATTTTATCCCTAATGAACTACCTGATGGTCTTCCACCAAAGAGGGATATTCAACATCACATTGATATTACCCCAGGATCATATTTACCTAATCAGGAAGCCTATAGGATGAGTCCTACATAACATGCAAAGCTCAACCGACAAGTGACAGAACTCATAAAGAAAGTTTTGGTAAGAGAAAGCATGAGTCCATGTGTTGTACCAACATTGTTGACTAAAAAAAAAGGCTAATACATGGAGGATGTGCATAGATAGTGGAGAAAACAATAAAATTACCATCAAATATAGGTTTCCTATACCGCAGTTGGATGACATGATGGATGTGCTAGCCAGAGCTAAATATTTTAGTAAGATTAATTTGCGAAGTGGATACCACCAGATTTGGATTTGGGAAGAGGATGAATGGAAAATTTCCTTCAAGACCAGGGATGGACTATATGAATGGATGGTGATGCCATTCAGTCTGTCCAATGCTCCTAGCACTTTCATGCGACTGATGAATACTGTGCTTCGACCCTATATTGGTAATTTTGTTGTTGTGTATTTTGATGACATCCTAGTTTTCAGTAACAAAAAATAAGATCACTTACAACATTTAAAAACTATATTGGATGCATTGAGAAAACATCAACTTTATGCAAACCTGAAGAAATGTAGTTTCCTGTAAAAAAAATTTGTGTTCCTGGGTTTTTTCATCTTGACAGAGGGATTCAAGATGGATTCAGAGAAGGGTAGAGCAATTTTGGCATGGTCTAGTCCTAGGAGCATCACAGAGGTAAAACATTTTCATGGATTGGCAACCTTTTACAAAAAATTTATTCAAAATTTTAGCAGTATTGTTGCACCCATAACAAGTTGCACCAGAGGCAAGACTTCATGTGGACTAAGGAAGATGAGGAAAGTTTTAATTTTATGAATAAGAAGGTAACTGAGGAAACCATATTAGCCTTACCGAATTTTGATAAAGTGTTTGAGGTAGACTGTGATGCAACACATGTAGGAATTGTAATTGTACTTAGCCAAGCAGGTAGACCAATTGCATTATTTAGTGAAAAAATGAATGAGGTAAGAATGAACTACTCCACATATGATGTATAATTTTATACAATTGTGAAAGCATTGTGACATTGGAGGCATTATATAGTACTGAAGGAGTTTTTGTTATTTACCGATCATATTGCATTAAAATATGTAAACAACCAAAAGAAATTGAACAATAGACATGCAAAATGCGTCTCTTTCTTACAAGGCCACACCTTTGTTTTGAAGCACAAATCAGGATGACAGAATCAAGTTGCATATGCTTTGAGTTGGTGCACTATTATTTTGACAACCATGGAAAATCAAGTAATTGGGTTTGTTGCATTAAAGGATCTCTATGCATCTGATAATGATTTTCGGGAGATTGTGGAACAATTAAAGAATCCAGTCATTGGGAACATGGATGCTAATCAAGGTGAATATTTTATGCAAGATGGCTACCTCTTCAAAGGAAAACAACTATGCATCCCAATTGGTTCAATGAGGGAAAATATTATTGGAGACCTTCACAGTAGTGGTTTGGCGACACATTTTGGAAAGGACAAGATGCTAACCTCAATCAAAGATAAGTATTACTGGCTGAAGATGAAAAAATATATAGCCAGGTATGTGGGACGATGTCGGATTTGTCAAATGTCTAAAGGACACTCACATAACACAGGGTTGTATATGCCATTACCAGTGTCCACAGGTCCATGGACAGATTTGAGCATGGATTTTGTGTTGGGGCTCCCAAACGTACAAGAAAATAGAGGAGATATTTTCCAACAAGCAAATAAAAGAGAGATATTCCATCACAGTAAGTAAACTGGTCAGTTTTCGTAATTTCTTGTCCTACATACTTCTCGTTCAAAATTCATCTAGTTGTGTCTTTTCATTATTTAGAAACCATAACCGATATTTGAGTGTCTTATTTTTCTTCTTCCAGGTCCAAATCCTATTTCTTTTAAGGTCCATGGGAGCTCCATCCCAATCCATTTGGATGAACACAATATTTTAATTTTATTTGTAAAATAGAGTATTATTTTTTTGGAACTCCCTAGAGAATTATTTCAAGGTGCAACTTTAATGACTTTTTAGACTTTGAATTTTTGAGTTTGATATGATTGAAGTGTAACTATCAAATTCTTTTTCAGTTTTAAAGAAACACTCTTTTAAAATTTTCTGCATTGTGGAATTATACTTTTCAGTTTTATGAATGTGACCAAATATTATTATGTTGTGATGGATGTGAGGAATGTGTTATTTACATATGATGGTTTCCCTATTTATGTACATTATTATGTGAGTATTATAATGTAGTCTTCAAAATATTTCTGGTCATTTTCTCAAAAACAATTCTTGTGAATATATTTCATATTTTCAATTGTAATTTCATACTTTGTTTTAAGCAATAATATTTGGGGTTTGATATATAGTATTCTCCCATTTAATCGTCTAATCCATGAATATCAAATTATATTTTTTGGATTATAACATAGGAGTAAAACCTCTTTTAAAATGCAAGGGGATTTCATATTCATCAAGTTGTTGTTGAGATTTTGACCAATCTGAACATCAACATTTTTGGTGACCATACTAGGGAGAACAAAGGGATAGTTTCGCATACCAAAGATTTAATGATTCAACCGCATCCAAATCAACCATAGCTTCCAGTCAGACTTAGAAATCAAGAAAGTATTTTGCATCAAATATATCATATGGTGCTACAAATAGCAACAAGTCGAGTTGAACTTGAAAAATCTTGGGAAACTCTTGTTCGAGAATAACAAAGAGAAATGGTGTTAATAAAAGAAGATGACAATGAATCCAAGAAAAAATGGAATCTTATAAAGGTCCACTCACAAGAAGTAAGAGTAAAAACCTTCAGCTTCACAAAGTTGGTGAAAGTTTCAAATTAGAAAAAAAAAAAAAAAACTAATCATGGATGATTGAGAAGAAATAAATGAAATTTATGAGAATTGAGAAGAAAGAAATGAAAGACAAAGAATACCAAGAAGAAGGGATAGGTCTAGCCCACTTAATTTGGATGGAGAACAACATACATCACTGACCCTCCTTAAGGATCTCTACTAGTTTTTTCAGGATATGGAACCATGGATCCAAAGAGACACATTGATCAATTCATGGCCATTTATGATATCCATTTAATTGAACAAGATGATGTGATGGTCAGAGTTTTTTTCCAAAACTTGATAGGTCCATCTTATGAGTGGTACCTTTCTCTTCCAGTTCAATCAATTGTATCATTCAATGACCTAGATAATATGTTTATGACTATGTATGCACCTCCCATTGCATAGCATACGTTGTTCACTCAGTTCACTCAGATCCATATGAAAAAAAGGAGAAATAATAAGACATTTTAATCTATGATTATTTAGGACTTTAAGTCAAATCCCAGAAGAGAAACGCCATAATCATCTTGTTATATTTGGATTTTATATGAATGCAATGCCTGCAAATTTGAATTATGAAATCATTTTATCACAAATAAATGATTTGAATGGATCCATCCAAAGGAAACCAAATATGAAAGAGTTTATGCTAGAGACCAACATTGATCCCGAGATCATTCTTGGGAAGGTACAAAGATAGATGAATACTCTTTCCATAACACATCAAGGACCATATACTTCAATAAGTACTAAAATTAGAGGAACCA
>JZKD02S2011033.1:2003160-2038920 GCA_000966675.3 Picea glauca
AGTTTTATGAGTAAAACATTGCATGATTATGAACTAAGATACTAAGAGATAGAAAAACATTCCCTCTCTCTAGTTAAATTAGTATCACATTTGAGGACATATATTCTATCATCTCATGTTATGGCTTATGTCCCAACATCTCCAGTAAAGATTCTACTTAATCAACAGTTTAGAAAAGGAAAATGGAAAAATTGGCTTGCTGAAATCTAAGACCATAATATTGAAATAAAACCTCTAAAGGCATTCAAAGGACAAGGAGTGTGTAAGTTAATGACATGAATTGATGCATTGAATTCATATATACCTATTTCATTAGGATTATCATTGTCAATGTCTGAATGGTATACAAACATAATATTTAACTTTAAGTCTGGTCAGTCTCCCATTGGTTTGTCTTCAAAATAAAGAAGATTATTGAAAATGAAGGCCAATCAATATGTATTAGTTTTTTAAGTCTTGTTTCATAGTAATTTTGATGGAATATTATTGAGATGTATCGATTCCACAAAGGCTCAAAAATACCTTCAATAATTTCATGAACGTATATGTGGTGGACTCCTTGCACCTACAACAACCACCCACATAATCATGAGAGAATGCTATTATTGTCCCACCATATTTAAATATTCCTACTCAATGATCAGAAAATGCATTTCGTGTCAAAAAAATTCAGGGAAGATGAAGAAAGCAACAATGTCATTGTAGTCGATAACAATTGAAGAGCCTTTTACACAGTGGAGACTAGATGTTATTGAACCAATCAATTCTAAATATAGAAAAGGTCTCTCATATATTCTTACTAAAACTTATTATTTCAAACAGTGGCAAGAAGTTGTAGCTCTCAAAAAGGTTGATTCTGAAGAATTGATCACTTTACTCAAACATAACATTTTATCAGGACTGGGAGTTCCAAAATAAGTTATAACTAATGATGGATCAATTTTCATTCATTCAAAATTCACAAAGTTGTGCGGGGAATACAATATTATCATGGGGAATTCATCAAATTACTATCCTTAAGGGAATGGTTGTGTTGAGTCTACAAATAAAATTTTGATCCAAATTCTCAAAAAAATGATCACTGCAAATTAGAGGAATTGGCATACAAAGTTGATTGATGCATTATGGGCCAGTAGAATTACACTAAAAGACAATACAATATTATCACCATATACCCTGGTATATGGAAAGGAAGCAAAAATGCCTATTCAATTGGAATTAAATGCCCTGACTTATGCTATAAATATAGAAGATGTTGAACAAGTTCCCCCTTTACAGAGAAGATATTATCAATTGATACATTTAGAAGAACGTCAAAGTGAGGCATTATGGAATATAATTCGAAGACAATAGACCATCAAAATACATTTTGATCAAAGTGCATCAACAAAGGATTTTAAAAAGGGTCAGTTGGTGTTATTATGGAATAAAGAAAAAGAAAAACCATCCCTGCATACAAAGTTTGAAGAGCTCTAGATTGGTCCTTATATGATTCAAAAATTTCTTGGGTGCAACTCTTATTTGTTAAGAGACATGAAAGACACAGTCTATATGTTTCCAGTCAATGGGAAACACCTCAAAAAAAAATTATCCTGAAAATTTTCAATCACAATCTGCACATAGTTTTCCTTTCTTGTACATATTTCTTGAGTCTTTGTTTTCATTTTTTTCTCTCAAACTGACTCCATTTCCCAATGATCAATATTCTAGTGTTGTCAAAAACCCACTGGGAGTTATTGTCCCGTAGTTGGAGCCAGTTCTTGATTTTCAAATGTGTTAAAATTTTTGTAATCCCTCTTGTATACTCCTTTCGATTTTTCCCATACTTAGAAAATTTTGAGGTTGTCCCAAGTTCATAATACATTTACCTAGTCTTGTTTAAATTTTGTGACGCACAAAATGCACCATTGATTTCCACTATATCCATTCTGCACCTATACTTAGAAAATTTTTGAAAAAGAATGATTCACCACAGGTTTATATTATTTCTGTAATTGTCTCATCTATACCCGCGACCTCAATCTCGATTGTCTTTTTATACTTAGTTTTTTCTTGAGTTTTCTCACTGTAGGTCCATGGGTCTGTGGTGGTTCTTTGATTCTTTCATATACCCTTGATCCTGATCATGTTGCCTCACCATGTTCATACCCCTCCATTCCATTATCACTATGTTCTATCATATCAATTGTCCATCGCCCTGTGGAAGTCTATGTATTGTGTTGTCACGTTCCCCAATATACATTTAATATACATCACTGGAAATGAATACAAATGGTTAAGTGTTAAAATTCATTATTAATGGAGATCTTCTCAAGACAACTCCTCATTAATTTTAATATTAATTTGCATTAACAATTCTTGATTCAATATCCCTAGAGCATATTAAGGTAAGGAGATGTATTTAGATAATGACATTCTGAAAAAAACTGTACATTAATTTGTCTCCTTGATTAAGTATGACAACATGGAGAAAGGAACAATTCTGTGGAGACACCATCAACTTACTTGGATGAGAAGACCAAAGATTTTAGTGGTCGAAGGCCTACATATATTACTTTTCATTGCCACTTTTGGACAAAAATTCAAACAATATTTGGACATCAGGAAATGCTTTGGTGGGTTGTGCTCAAGAAGTATACAATTTCAAGGAGTTGATTTCGTGTTGCATTGATATATTCAACAATAATCATAGAATTATCCAGTTGCAAGGGGAATCCCCTATTTCCCTACCCGCTTCAATTTTTAAAAGGATGCTCAAACTTACAAAGTTGATGATAAACTTTAAAAGCATTGAAGCTGAAAAATTCTTGAGAATAGAGAATGGAGGATTAGAGATTTTACGGGATTATCTTCAAGACCCAACAATTATTCTAGACGACCCTTTAAGAATTTAAGTGAGTTCACTAAAAAATCCATATTGTGAAATGGTGTGGCTATTTTCCAGAGTAGCTGGAAAAGAGTCTACAACTACAATTCCCAGACTTCCTCTTTATACATTGTATTTTTCAATCCATGAGAATGCAATGGTTGACTAGAAAAATATCATTTCTAGTGAATTATTGCTCCGGTTAGGAAATTTTAGAAAAAAATAAAAAGTTCTACATGTACTCATATTTAATTTTCGCTATTACATACTGTCACGTATTCAAAGGCCTACCTTTAACTAAGCAAGTCAATTGTAAACTCGACCCTGGATAAATGTGGTATCCTGCACTTTGGAAACATAAGGCTACATACCATTTTTATGAAGTAAATAATGAATTCATTTCTTCTTTCAAAATACTTATTCATGGACCCAGAATGTTTCGATTGTCTCTAGAAGAAGCATCCTTCTTAGACAAGAGAGGAAGTTTCGAGGCTATGTAGAATTCTAGTGTTATTAGGATCTATTGTTCTTGTTAGAAACCCTCATATTTTCCATATCATACTTCCAATAAGTTATTTTTTGTTGATGTATGCAAGCAGTACAAATTTTGGGCCCATTTTTTAATGAAAAAAGGAAAAGACAATTCATTCCCTTGTCATGGAAGATTGGGGAGATAAAAATTAAAAACATCACTCATATAAATGAATTCTCAGTTCAATTTGATCATTCAATCTTAGGAAAGCATACGAATTAAGGGTTTCGACTCCAATCAATTATTTATGAAATACATGACATATGCGGGGTATAGTGTATCATTTGCTAATACATTTATGTTTGGAGAAGAAGAGGGTGATAGTCAAAATCCCCAAGTTTTACCTAATGAGAAAAGGCCAGAAGATATTGAAATAGTCATTAGCACAATTGATTAGTATAGACAAAAAGGAATATTCGTGAACGAGAGGATTTCATGGTCTCCTAATATTTCTCAAAAAAGCGGCCCACCAAAAGGAAAATCCCAATATGCAGTTCAAGAGAAACAAAATACTCGATGGATAATTTCGATGATGGAGGTGAACAAACCCTCCTAAGGAAATTATAGAGAGACCACACAAGCTCCCAATCACTAGCAAAATAAAAAGATGAATAAATAAGGAAGGAGAAAATGAAAGCGTACCCGAAGAGAAAATTATTCTGGAAGACATGGAGCTGGACACAAACATTGAGGATATTAAATTTCTAGATGAAGAACAACAGATGCAAGAGAGTAGATAAATTGCAATGGAATTGGCCACCCAAGATCCAATTGTATTCGAAGAGGAACCTTTGACCCTTCATAGTGCCACATTTGATGAAAATTCAAGGAAATTGGTAATTGATAAAATTAATGCAAAGAGTAGGAAGATTCAAGAAAAACTAAACTCAGAACTAGGCTTGAATGGATTTCCACCCTCCAAAATTGTAAAAATTCATGAAGGTACAGGAGAAACCCTAAAATTGTCAACTGGATACATTGAGAACGAGAACGTCATTTTAAAGGATAGAGTTAAATAATTAGAAAGTGCTTTAATGCCCCCACCACTATTCGTCGGTTCAATTGCCATAATACATCCTTGGATAAGTCTTGGTGGAAGACTGAAATCCAAATCCAAACTAAAGGGAACATCAAATCTACTTGTTTCCTTTATAAGGTATGTAGGAGAAAATATCCAAAAGAGAATGTCCCTTGTTCTCGAAACATAGGAATTGGCAACAAGTTTTGTTTCCCTAGGCTCAAGAATGATGAACTTTAGATAATATATGTTGGAAAGTTAGTTTTCATTGATGTCAAATCTATATGAACTCTAGAAGCATTGATTTCAAACCTAGTCAACCGTAGAAGAAGCCCTGGAAAGATAGCTAAGTGGTTAAGTGGTTGAGAAGTCTGAGAGGTGTGGTCATGAAGCCCTAAGTTGTTTGAGGAATACGGACATGAAAGATAGTGTGAATGAATGTAACACCCTCATAGATGGATATTCCTTGTCGTTCCATTTCCAATGGTAGGTGGTACATCACATGGTTCCTCACAATTGAAGAGATATTCCCTCTTGAAGATGGAATCTCCGAAGTATGGTTAAAAAGCCCTAAAAAGTTGTAACAAGAAGTGACACGTCGGCGCCAAATTAATTAAAAGAAGAAAATTTCCTTCAAACAAGAATATACAAGTCAGACCCATTGCTATAAATATTACAAATGGTGTTTGGTAAATTCAGCCTCAATGGAATAATCATTAAATATTAAATTGAATTTTTTTTGGGTCAAATCGACCCTAAAAAGAGGGTTCCATATCTAGTATAAATAAGGCACCCATGAGTTCATTTGTTACATCAACTCAAGTAATTTTTCTATGAGGTAAACAAGGATATCTGAGGCAAATTTTATAGGGCATGTGAAGTTAATAAGGGCGAAATTCCAAGGGAGGATGAAGTCTTGTGATGATGTGTTCTAAGGTATGTTATTTAAAGGTCATCTTACCATTTTTGCTATAATGTTTTTTTATAGAATGATTCAGATAGAGAACATTGGAGGTTGTTGATTAGACATATCAAGGTAACTATGGCAAAAATTTCAGCGTCTGGGTCATTGTATTTTTGGAGATAAACTCTGTGGAAGATAGGGCTTTTGACTAATCCTTAAACTAGTCTCAAACATGTGTTCCGGGCAAAAATGTCATAACTTCTACATAGAGGATCCAAATTCTATGAGACCAATTTCAGTGGAGGCATAACAATTTTTAGGATCCAAAGTTTCAAAATCAGATATCCAATATTGAGGGTGTGGCATATTGTACAAGTTCTCTCTCTAGAATAGGATAAAATTTAGGAAGGTTTTTCATTTTCGCTATAACTTTTGTTCTGAGAAGTTTCAGACCCTGAAATTTTGAGGAGATGGGAGAAATATCTCAGATTACCTATGGTTAAAATTTTAAACCTTTATTCATTATATGTGTGAATGTATTCTTGTTGAAAGTTAGGGTTTGTGACTAATCGAAAACTAGTCCCGCGAGAATGAGGTAAATTTTGATGAAGATGCTATTCTCTTGTTGTTGAGGTTGAGGAAGATCTACAGGTCTGTAATATTGTGTATAAATTATTCTACATGATCAAAGGTATGATTTACATGTGTTATTGAGGTTTATGTTTATGGTACATGCTTGATTCTTGTCTTGAAGATGATGGTACATGATATGGTACACATGTGTGATGATATGATACATTGTTAGAAGTATATCTTGGCTATCTTGGTATCTGGTTTGGTATATGTCATGGTGATGTTATCACATGCTTGAGACACATATTATGGTACTTGGTTGAGGCACACCATTAATGATATCTTATGGTATATGGTGTGTGCCATGATTGAGACATATCATGAGTGATATGGTATATGCTTGAGGAACATATCATGGTACATGGTTTATGGATGTTGGCACATGCTTGAGGCACATGGTTTGGGGTATAACTTGGATGCATATCTTGGTGATGTTGGTACAGGTTGAGGCACATGGTTGATACATGATATGGTACAGGTTTTGGTACATGGTTGATGCATGTTATAGTATAGATCTTGGTACATGGTTGATTCTTTGATACATGGTACATAATATATGATTGAGGTTTTGGCACATGGTTGATGCATGGTATGGTACAGGTTTTGGTACATGTTTTATGCATGATATGGTATAGGTGTTGGTACATGGTATGGTATAGGTTTTTCATGGTATGGTGCAATTTTTGGTACATGTTTTGGTACATGGTTGAGACACATAGGTTGATAATGGTATATCAATTACAATGACATAGATAGTGGTAGTTACGATTTAATATGACAGTGACAGTCACAGGTTGGATGATAGGTTGATGAGATAGTGGCACTGAGATTAATAGTAGTGGTGACAGGGAGCCAGAGAATACAAGGAGTTGGAGCATCTTTCAGGTTGGAGCCTATAAATCAGGGGGTTGTATCCTTCTTCTAAGTGGAGCTAGAGAATACATTGAGTTGGAGCTTCCTTCAAGTTGGATCCTGTAAAATAAGGGGTTGGAGCCTCCTTCCAGTTGTAGATGGAGAATTCAAGAATTTGTAGCTTCCTTCAGGTTGGAGCCTATAAATAGGGGTTTGGATCCTCCTTCCAATTGGTGATGGAGAGTTGGGAAGTGGGTGATTCCGATGAATGTAATATTGATATATATAAGAAATCATTCCATGGTTTTCTCTCATTTGGGTTTCCACATAAATTATGGTGTACTGTGTATCTATGATTGTTTATTATTCATTGATGAATGATACTTTTTATGATGCAATGATATAATGAATGTATAAGTGATAAACTATTAAAGATTGTTGATAAAGTTGAAGTTTATATATTTTGATTAAAAGTGGTAAGTGTTCATACTAATTCACCCCCCTATCAATATTCCAACAATTGGTATCAGAGCAGGTCCCTCAAGAAATAGTTTAACCACTGGAAATAATATCATGGAGTACACTAAGATTGGGATACCACAATTTAATGGATAAAACTATCCCTTCTAAAGAAGAAGAATGAAAACATGTGTACAAGCACAAGGATTTGATGTCTGGAAAGAAATAGTAAATGAATACACAACACCTACCAGTCCTCCAACAGATAAAGACGGAAAGAAACTCAGTGAAAACAATTCAAGGGATAAGAATGTTATTCTGAATCATCTTGATGAATCAATATATGTCAAAGTTATGCATTGTGACTCTGCAAAGTATATTTGGGACAAACTTCAAACTATCTACAAAGGAGATGCCAAAGTCAAAGGGGCCAAGCTTCCAACTTATAGATATCAGTTTGAAGAATTGAAAATGAAGGAAGATGAAGATATTGAAACTTACTTTCTACAAGTTGATGAAATAGTAAATGCCACCAAAGGATTGTGAGAAGAAATTAAAGAACCAATGATTGTTCAAAGAGTACTAAGGTCTTCCAATAAGATTTGATCCTAAGATTTTAGCCCTAGAAGAAAGAGCATACCTTGCTACATTGAGCATGGATGAGTTACATGGAATATTTGCAGCTTATGAAATGAGAACTGAGAAGGACAATCCACCCAGGAAGGAA
This sequence comes from Picea glauca, assembly GCA_000966675.3. Classification (NCBI taxonomy): domain Eukaryota; kingdom Viridiplantae; phylum Streptophyta; class Pinopsida; order Pinales; family Pinaceae; genus Picea; species Picea glauca. Next base: position 2,011,152 of record JZKD02S2011033.1, read on the forward strand.
GCAACATTCAAGGCATCCAAGAAGACAAAGAAGAATACACATGAGCTAAATTAAAAGGAAAGTTGCATCTGTAGTGATGATTCTGATTCTGATGAAGATATATCTAACTTCGTAAGGAAGATTAAGAGAGGAACCAACAAGTACCATGGTATGTTTCCCTTAAAATGTTTTAATTGTGGTAAAATTGGTCATTTTGGTACTAAATGTCCTTATGCTAAGAAGTCAGATAGTGATGAAGAAGAAGTTCCCAAGAAAGAAAAGAAACATCAAAAGTGAAACAAGAAATGAGATAAAAGGAAAGCCTTCAAGAAAAATCTCTACTCAAGAGAAGACAATTTCTCATCTGATGAAGATGATTAAAGTGATAGTGACTCAGAAAGAGTTCTCTTTATGGCTATGAAAAATTGGAAAATAACTCCTAAAAGTGACGAAGAAGAAGGTGAAGTGGATCTTGAAGTAGAACTTATTAGTGCTTTAACCGATATGAAGAAAGAAAGGAAGAAAAACAAGTTACTCAAAGAAGAAATGATCAAGCTAAAATAAGGTTCTAAAAAAATTGAATAAAATTTCCGAAGAAGTTTCTCACTTCAAAACCAAGGTAAAAGAAGCATAAAAGAGAGAAAATATTTTGACAAGCCATCTTAAAGAAAGATCTGAAGAAATCATCTCCTTGAAGAAGGAAAGAGAACAGAAGAAATAATGCATATCCAAATGATAAATAAAGAAAAGGAGTGTGAGAAGCTTGAAGAAGAAGTCATCTTATTGAGAGTTGAATTCAATAGTCTCAACAAGAACTTGAAAATCTCTCAAATGCTAGAAGAAATTGTCCACAGTCAAAGGCCATGCAGCGACAAGTCTGGACTAGGATACAAGCAAATTCATTTTGAAAAAGGATTAAACTCCATGATGAAAGAAACAAAACAAAACAGTTACACAAAATTCATCAGAAGTCCCAAGCCTTCAAAAGGGGATATTCAGGTAATGGAAGAATATCAACCAATCATAAGAACACAATATCATTAGAGGAATGAATACAAAAGAAGAGAATTTCCAAGAATATCTTATACCTCTAGAAGCTTTAATCATCAAGAAGGAAACAATAGAAGAGAAGACAATGATCAACTAAGGCATGAATTTAGAAGGACTACATCACAAAAATAATCATCTACTTCCAAGTATCAAAGTTTATTTTTGGGTCATTGTTTTACATGTAAAGTTGTGGATTGCATAGCATATGGAAGCAATGTTCAAGAAATAGATGCTTATGTGGCCCCTCACAATATTGAATGCTACAATTGTCACAACCTTGGCTACATAGCTTGGAACTATAGAAGTATGATGGATACTTCCATGAAAGAAAACAATTATGTTAGTTACAAGAAGGCTTGGAGAAGAAAAGAAAACCAAGATGAGCAGGTGAATGAAGAACATGTATAAGAGATCGTACTCATAGGATTTGCAACAACACAAGATTATGATGAATCTCAATCCAAGAGGAAGATGTTAGAATCCAGGAAGATGATAAAGAGGAATATGTCAGAGTTCAAGAAAATGATGAAGAGGAAGATGATGAATCCACAAATTAAGAGGAAGATTACTCCACATCAGCGCAGGTATTTTTTTGATCCATCCATCTTGGAGATTCCTAGTAAATATGAATATTGAAGAGGGGGGGTCTAATAAACAACTCTACAGATTAGAGAACTATATTTCGAGTAGTCTGCAATGTTTGCAGATTTTGGGAAGGTAGTTTCAGAGTGGTTTGATGACAAAAGGGAAGAATTTCTTGTAACAATTTGATTGTTTGAGGAGCATCTTTTGGAACACATACCTATGTAGGTATCAACTGGTAGTTACATAGGTAGGGGTTCATGTTTGTATAGGTAATTCCACACATACATTTAGGCTAGGATATATTCAGTACAGATTTTTCTACACATGTAGAGTTGGATTTGCAGATTGAGCAGACATTTTGAAGTACAAGAATATGTTGTGATCAGTTACAACAGATGGGTCAACATCGTAGTAGAATTATGAATAGTTTTATGACATATGGACAAAGATGGATTCATGAGATATTTGGCAGGTCTAGAAAAATATACCATAGTGGATGAAGACATATTGAAAGATGGAATCAATCAGTCAGAGGAAGACAAGTAGTGAAAGGAACAACAAGAAAGGGAAAGAGAAAATGTTATCAAAAGTTATATCGTTAGAGGGAAATTGTTGAATGATGTGGTCATTGATGTCTAAGAAGTAAACATGACAAGCTATGAATATTTGAAGTCAAGTAATTTTGAATTCTTTTTATATATGTCAGTGAATTGCAAGAGGAAGCACCAATGGACAAGCAACCCATTGCAAAGTTGTTGCAAACAAGAAGTTACAAGTTGGCCCCATTGCAATAAATATTAAAATAAATATTAAGGATGTTTTTGGTAAAGCCAACCCCAATGGAATAATCATTAAAAATTAAATTGAATTTTATTTGGGTCAAGTGGCCATAAAAAGAGGGTTCCATATCTAGTATAGATAAGGCACCTAGGAATTCATTTGTTACATCAGCTCAAGTGATTTTTCTCTAAGGTGGCCAAGGATCTCTGAGGTGAATTTCAGATGGAATGTGAAGTGAATAGGAGTAAAATTCCAAGGGAGAATGAAGTCTTGTGATTATCTGTTCTAAGGTATGTTATTTAAAGGTCATCTTACCATTTTCGCTATAATTTTTTTTCTATAATGATTCAGATAGAGAAACTTGGAGTATGTTGAGAAGACATATCAAGGTACATGTGGTATAAATTAGAGCTTTTGGTTCATTGTATTTTTTGAGATACACTCTGTGGAAAATAGGGTTTTTGACTAGTCCTGAAGCTAATCTAAAACATGTGTTTCAGGTAAAACAATCATAACTTATTCATAGAGGATACAAATTATGTGAGACCATATTCAGTGTAAAAATAACAGTGTTTATTATCTTCTGTGCAAGTTTTAGAATCAAATATCCAATATTCAACATGTGGCATGTTGTACAAGTTTTCTCTCCAAGATAGGCTAAAATTCAAGAAGGTTTTCCATTTTCACTATAACTTTTGTTATGAGAAGTTTCAGACCCTAAAATTTTGAGGAGATGGAAGAGAGATATTAGAGTATCTATGGTAAAAAATTTAGACTTTTTTTCATTAGAGCTCTAGTTTCAACATTGAGCCTACATGGATCGAGTTCTACTTAAGGAAAATTTTGAAATGGTAAGTGGTTGAATTTGGAATTATAGCGCTGCCATGGTGCGTCTAAGATAAGATTGTGCAATTGTGCATGCTAAATTTTGGACATCGCAGGATGCAGCACTGGAACTGCGTAGGAAATAATGGTGCATGAGTGTGCACACTAAACATTGGTGTTGCACAGAGTAAAATTTGTGGTGCACGTGCACTACTGATACACAATGTATATGTTGAAATTGACATCATGCATTGGCATGTGTTTAATATTAGTGCGTGCATGGGTTTCATAAGGAAGGATTCTAACAAGATGGTGCAGAGTTTTTATGAATTTATCTCATGAATTCGTTTAAAAAATCTTTTTTCTTGTACATTTTGCATAATTATCAGTGATCGGAGGAAGATAGAATCAATGCAGAAATTCAAGAAGAATGGAATATGCATAGAGAGATTTTAGTTATGATGATGAATTTGGATATCTGTATGTTGGTTTGGGTGTTGAGGGTACAAAATCCAAGGAAGAGTTCATTAACTTTGTAGAAAACATTAACGGACTACAAAAAGATGTCCAAAGCTTTAAAATTGATAATGAAAGGCTTATGAAAGCCAAGGAGAAACAAGATGACTTCAATGTCAAGTTGATGCAAAGCTTGGAAAAAATAGAAAATAAAATGGACAATGAGACAGAGACAAGTAGGTCAAGAAGTTGCAGGTCTCATGGTGAGAAAAGAAGAGAAGCAAGAAGTGTTGGTAGGCATCATCCTCACTCACCAAGGCATTCATTTAGGAAAGTATGCAATAGTTCAAGTCCATCTCTTGTTAGGAAGCATAAGAAAAAGACTAGGGTGGACGAGCTACAGGGAGAAATGAATAAGATCAAGCCTCCTACCTTTGATGGTGAGCACAAGAAGGATGAAGATGAATATTCTTGGTTTTTGGGTATGAGGAATTGCTTCCAGCTACATAATTATTATGTGCACGAAGAAGGGAAAATTGTCATCTATCAACTAAAAGGAAAGGCATCATTGTGGTGGGATCAGTTTGTGCAAGTGCAACACATTCATGAGAAGAAGGTTACTTGGAGGGAGTTCAAGAGGTATTTTCAAAAGAAATACTTAACCAAGGGGTACTATGACAATAAAGTGAAGGATTTATTCGAACTCAAGCTTGAGAGTATGACAATAGATGAGTATGAAAGAACATTCTTAGAGTTGTTGAAATATGTCGCATTTATCAAAGATGAGCAAGTTAGAATTTAGAGGTACCTGAGTGGGTTTCCCTCATTTATCATAAGTTGTGCTAAATGTATTTATGATCATCAAAATGGAAGACTGGCTTTTCAAAATTATTTGGAAGACAATATGGAAATCAAGATGGAACAAAGGAAGAAGGGGGCTAAGACACCATTTTTTAGAAATACTGTGCAAGGACAACCCACTCTCAAGGAGTCCAAAATGACGAAGACATTGGGGAAAATCCATTGCAACAATCTATTTGATGTTGGAGTTGTGGAAGAGATTAGTTGTGTAGAGATTTACCTCAAAGAGGTGATAAAGTGAGCATTGTGCATAGTGTACATCAAGCTGCAACAGTTGAAGACATGGGTAGAAATGTACCAAGGATTTACGTACCCTTGGATAACAAGCAAGTTAAGTTTTAGTTGCACATGATTTAAGTGTAAGGTAAGATTAATGACCAACCCATTGCTATTTTAATTGATTCAGGAGCTATTCATAGCTATCTATATCCTAAGATGGTGGAAAGATTCTATTTGATGAGAAGCAAGCTTGGAAAACCTTGGTTGGTGTAGTTAGCTACAGGAGAAAAAATGAAAATTAATGATATGGTTAAGACATGTCCAATGGAGATGAATGGAATGCGCACAAAGGTTGATTTGAATATCATACCTTTGGGTTCGTATGATTGCCTCATTGGTATGGATTGGTTGGATGAGCACCATGATGTCTTGGATTTTTACAATACTGCATTTACTTGCTTGGATGAGGAAGGGAACTTAAGGATAGTTCAAGGAATTTCAAGAGTTGTAACTATCAGAGAAATTTCAGTCTTGCAATTGAAGAAAATCTACAAGAAGGGATGTCAAGTATTTGCAGTGCACGTGGAGGAGGAACCTAAGGATAAAGTGTCGAGTGTTGAAGATTACATAGTACTGAAAGAGTTTGAGGATGTATTTAAAGAGATACTGGGTTTACCACCAAAATGAGATATTGATTTCTCTATAAATTCAATGTCGGGAGAAACACCCATATGCAAGACTTCTTATAGGATGAGTATGCCAGAGCTAAAGGAGTTACATATGCAACTTGAAGATATTCTAAAGAAGGGGTATATACACCCAAGTGTGTTGCCTTGGGCTGCCCTAATATTGTTTGTGAATAAGAAGGATGATACACTGAGACTTTGTATCGACTTTAGGAATTTGAACAAAGTAACAATAAAGAACAAGTATCCTTTGCAAAGGATAGATGATTTCTTTGATCAGATAATGAGTGCATATATATTTTCAAAGATTGATCTCAAATATGGATATCACCAAGTGAAAATTAAGGAAGAAGACATCAGGAAGGTTGCTTTCATAATGAGCTATAGACATTATGAGTTCACAATGTTTCCATTTGGGTTGTCAAATGCACTAGTTTCCTTCATGTGTTTGATGAATGGAGTTTTCAAAGAGTACTTAGATAATTTTTTTATTGTGTTTCTGGATGACATACCCATTTACTCAAAGTCTGAAGAAGAGCACGAGAAACACTTGAGGATGGTATTGTAGGTACTGAGGGAGCATCAAATTTATGCAAAGTTGAGCAAGTGCTAATTTTACTAGTGATAGATTCAATATTTGGGTCATATCATTTCCAAGGAAGGAATAGTTGTGGACCCAGAAAAGATAAATTCCATTGAAGAATGGCTAACACCAAGAAATGTCGCAGAGGTGAAGTCCTTTATGGGACTTGCAAGTTATTACAAAAGATTTATTGAAGGCTTCTCAAACATTTTTCATTCAATTACATCCTTAAAAAGAAAGGTGTGTGATTTGAATGGACTACAGATTGTGCAAGGATTTTTCATCACTTGAAGAGCTTATTAACAAGTGCACCAATTTTGAGGATTGTTGATTCAGATGCAGACTTCGTTGTGTGAAAAAATGCATGAAAGGAAGGGCTCAGTGGAGTCCTTAGTCAAAATGGGAATGTGGTGTGCTATGAATCAAGAAAGTTAAAAGAGCATGAAAGGCTCTATGCTAATCATGACTTGGAATTGGAAGCCATAATGCATGCCTTGAAGATGTGGCGGCACTATCTTATGGGTAAAATATTTGAGTTGAGGATAGACCATAGTAGTATAAAGTATTTGTTTGGACAACCAAGTTTAAATTCCATACAAAGAAGATGGTTAGAATTCCTCAGTGAGTATGAATTTTACATAAAGCATACTAGAGGAAAAGAAAACAAGGTGGTTGATGCACTCAGTAGGAGGGTGCATGAGATGCATGCACAACCATTAACATGTACAAATTGGATTTGTGTAACAAAATTTTAGAAGTTTTCAAATCAAATCAATTTTATGTGAACATAAAGGAGACTTTACAACAAGGTATGTCACAACATAAATTTCAAGGTTATGAGCTAAGAGAGGATGAAATCCTCATGTATAGACACAAAGTCTATTTTCCAAATGATCAGGATTTGAAAAGTCTATTATTGCCAGAGATGCATAAGGTTTCTTATGCTGGACATCTAGGCTATCAAAAGACAATTGTATTATTGGATAATTATGAAAAAGTAAGTTGTTGATTTTATTGCTAGATGTCTTGAATGCTAAAAGGTCAAGGTTGAGCACAAACATCTAGCTAGTTTTCTATAGACTTTTCCCATTCCTAAGTGGAAGTGGGAATTAGTGACCATAGAATTTATAGCTAAGATACATAGGACTACTAAGCAACATGAATCTATTATGGTAGTGGTGGAAAAGCTTACTAAAGTTTCCCATTTTATTCTAGTGAAGTCAGCGCACAAGGAAACCGACATTATTGAAATATATATGCGAGAAATTGCTAAGCTGCATGGTATACCTAATACAATTGTGTTTGAAAGAGATTCTAAGTTCACCTTGAACTTTTGGAAGGCGATACGCAAAGGATTTAGGACAAATATGAACTTTAGCACAACATATCACCCTGAGTCAGATGGACAAATAGAGAGGGTAAATCGGGTGATTGAAGATATGCTCAGGATGTATGTGATGGATAAGCCATCAAAATGGGAAGACTACCTTCATTTGGTATATTTTGCTTACAACAATGGGTATCAAGCATATTTAAATATTATCCCATTTGAAACACTTTATGGTAGAAAGTGAAACACCTTAGTGAGTTGGGACAACCCAACAGACTGTGCAGTAGTTGGGCCAGATCTGCTTCGGGAAGTGAAGGAGCAGATGGTAAAGATAAGGCAACATTTAAAGGCTTCCCAGGATGAGAATAAAAGTTGTGCAAATAAAGGCAGAACCCACAAAGATTTTAAAGTGGGAGACCATGTGTTCTTGAAAGTAAAAGCCATACACAATTCCATGAAGTTGGGGAATTGTTCTAAGTTGGAAACACACTACTGTGGACCATTTGAAATCCTAGAGAGTATTGGTCATGTTTCATATATTCTTCATTTCCTCCATCCTTGTGTATTCATAATGTTTTCCATCTATCATTGCTTAAAAAGTATGTACTTGATGCTAATCATATTATTGATTGGAATGTGATTCAGGTGGAGCTAGAAGGCAATTTTTGAGTATGACTAGTTTGCATATTGGATTGGAAAATCAAACAGCTTTGGAATCGAGCCATGGAGTTGGTAAAGGTCCAATGAACCTGGTACAATCCTGAGGATGCAACATGGGAGCACGAGGATGCTATGCAGGTAGAGTATCTACATTTTTTTTAAGATTTTTGAAATTGTGTATGTACATATGTATATGATGCACTAAGGACAATGCATAAATAAGGGGGAGGGGAATGTAATGTCCCTAATATGAACCCTTTTTAATTGTACATATAGCATGGTGACCCATTGATAACAATTTTAAGTGTAAATGTACATATAGGCAGGTGAGTCGTTAGCACGAAGTTTTGGTGTTACACGCACCTGAGTAGTGGGCATGGATTGTTATCAAAGAAATGGTGCACATATTTCATAGTGTTGTGCACACTTGGGTAAGTACTTGTGAATGAACTATGAGTTTGTACCAAGCCAAGTTATATGTATGTATATATATGGATGTATATGTATTGAGGCCGAAGAGCCTGTATGATTATGAGGCTGGTGATCTGGGACACAGATAGGGCAATGTGACCATTGATGTAAAGTGTAATCATACTCAAGTTATTAATATAATATTACATCGTTGCGTGCCGACAAATCATACAAAAAAATATGGGGGGCGAACTCCAACGGAAAATGGAAAAGGGGGTGGACTTAATTCCTAGGGAATATTTTAATAATATTTCTAGAAAAGTGCAAGTTATAGATATTAATTTATCCTAAGTTCCTAAAAGAAGGGAATGGGTCTCCAAGTGGCTAAAGCTACTTTTGAAGGTGAGAAGTGTTAAGTTTAAGGCATGAAATATATATTTCTATCCTTAGTGTATTTCGGGGGAGAACTCATTTGGGGGGAGGATTGATTATTCTTTTTTTTGGACTCTCGTGTGCAAAAGGGGTCAGATCATCTGAGAGAGGAAGAATATTACCTTATCTACACAAAGGATCTTGTAATGGGTTTATGTATTGTAATCCATGTTTTTCTATCAAATAGGTGGGTTGTTAGGTGATCTATATGGATATCGGTGGCCACCCACCTATCCCACTGGCTCAAAGAACAATTTTCCATTTTGGGAGTTTTTTACAGTTTTTTGAGTCCCAAACTTTCAGGTCCATTTTGAGGCCCTAACGATGCTTTTTTGGACTTTTGGGGGCCTATGGGTGGATAACAACATGCTCTAACTCCCAGTGGAATTTGCACTTCTTGGATATAACTTTCAAACAAGGTATCGAACGCCCCAAACGAAGATTGTATGAAAAAGTTACACCCTTGGGAATTTGACGTATCAACTACCCCCATTGAGGCCCGTAAACCTTTTGGATTTTCATCTTCTAGGGTTAGGGTTTTGGATTTTATTTATGTTAAAAAATCCTTTAGAGCCTCATTGTAAAACATCATCATCTTCTGGTGAATGAGTGTAGCTGTCACATCTCTTCTCAAAGATAAGCTACCACCATTCTAGCGAGTCTTTCACTATATAATTTTACAGTTTTGTACATTTCACTCATTAATAGAAATTGTATATTGTTGTATATTTGTTCCTCTTATTATATACATTTGATATATCTCTATTGTATTATTGGATATATGATATATCTTTGTACATTTCTTTATTATATCTTCGCTCTCATTTCGTGCCGAAAATAATCTGGATCATCAAGCCCATGAGCAGTCTCTCTAGGTAAGAGATTTTTTGTCGAAGAGGCTGGTTGTCGGGATTGTGAGCAATCTCTCCAAGTGAGAGTTTAGCTGGGAATTGCTCTATGGTGAGTTGAGAATTAGTCACAGGGCTCAAAGACTTCATGTCTGAACTGTTGTCGGTAACCCTGGAAGGGAAGTGGGGCAGCCGAGGGACTGTTGAGAAAAGAAGGGGCACACTTCCTTGGGTGTGATAGGTGTGTGGGGAATGAGAGACTGTAGGCTAGTTGCAACAGCGTGAACCTTGGACTGATCAATTCTGTTGATTATTAGACTTTAGCCTATCACTAGGAACCCTTTTTCCCTGGTGGAGTTAATCCCCAGCTTGGGGGTGACCTGTTGCTGAAATCTTATGAGCAACAAAGTCTATGGTTGAGAGGAACATCTGAGTTTTGCATGTAATTGGTGAATTTTCATAAAAGATAATTGTCTTTATGTGCTTGTCTCATTTACTGTGTGATTATTTATTTGTGTTTAATATGGGTTTGATTCATGTGTGATTGTTGCATATAAGTAATTTCTATTATTCTGTAATATGTTGCTTGCACATGTAAGGTGGTGTTGATAGTCAATATTTTTAGTTGTGCATGAATATGACAATTATTGTTATTTTTCCTATTAAGTTAATATTATGATTATGGTCATGAGTCTCTGAGGTAGGGTTTGAATGGTTGTGTGCACATGAAAGTATCTTGTGTGCACAAAAGGATGGAATTCGTTGTGTGTGCAGGGAATTAGACCCCGCACACAAGGAAAATCAGAATTGGTATGTGACGCCAGAAGGGTTTACCGCACAATAGTGTTGTGTTTTCAATATGCGTGTCCACAGTTGTATTGAGTTACTTCCGTTGTGTTTCAAGTTATGTAAAAATAATAAAGCTAGTGTGGCGTGACTCAGCTTGAGGTTGAGCATGTTACTTCAAGTGATATTGTGTAGACTATTATGTAGTATAGAATCTTTGCGGTGGATTTTTGGAGTAGCATTGTTCAATAGTAAGCTGGTTGATCTTACAGTTTGGTCTTCAAAGTTATGTCAGAGAATTTTGGAGTAGCGTGGCCCAGCTTGGATGGCTAGGAATGTTACATCCTAGGTGATTATTTGTAAGTATTTCCATTTCCACTTTGTTAGATTGCTTGTCTCTTTGAAACATTAAAGATATTTCAATTTGAGTTGGGGAACCTATATGCAAAGTGAACAAAACTAAATGAAGTCATAGACACCTAAAGGCTATAAATGATAGAAGTTGTGATTATAATCAGACGTAACCTATCATTTAGATATTAGGAACGAAAACGTTGGTTCTTGGGGTTAATTTTCATTATTATTCCTTGTAAATAGTATAAGCATTCATCTTTTGTGTTTTCATTATTCCCCGTACTTTTGTAAGATCACCTACATTATGTATGCACAATAGAAGAACTTATCTAGTCATTGATCAAGAAGTTAGTTTTGTTATCTTTGTAGAATCTTGGTCACATGGATGCGTTGTCTTAATATCTATAGTTCGAACACTCAATGTGATTTTTGCACATGGAAACAGAATTAGCCTTTTGTAATATAAAATAGTGTCAATGAATTTTAGCCATATCCTTAGTAAACTAAAATTTCATGAATCTTGTTACTAACCTTTAATAACCCTTTAATTGTACATATGTCTAGATTCCTTTTAGCTCCACATCTGTAGGCTATTGATCCATCTCTAAAAGTTATTAAGAGTGAGCAGAAATACTCGTTTCCTTGTAAGGGATTCTTGCAAAAACTATCAAACTTTATTCAACTTGTTTCAATGATGGAAGATTTTCATTGAGCTTCCATTTCCATTATCGTTGTCTTAGCACACCACAAATACATAAAATATTTAATTATAGCTCACAGATAGCTAAGCTTTAATTGGGATTTTCCATCACCATATTCATTACCTTGACATAAGTACAATCAAGGTGAGCTAAGGTTTAATTGATATTTTCCATCACCATCTTTATCACCTTGAAAACAGTAAAATGAAGGTTACTGAAAATCACAAATAATTTAATTTTAAGTGATATTTTAATTTCAAGTGAGATGATCGCATCGAAGATTGTATTTCCAATATTGAACTTAGGGAAATAAAAATTGTGCACCTACATGGTATAATAACAATAATTAGAAAATATTATCTCAAAATAGTGTATTGGTCCACAATAGGAAAGTTTCCATTCTTAAACTTTGACTATTTTTTACATGAATGAAAAATAATTATCATCATTGGTTCAAGGCAGGGAGACTAGTTAGAAAAACTACAAATTGATGCAAATCAATGTCATCGCTATAGATAAGAACTAACTAGCATCTTAAATGATAAAATGGTGCATTAGGTTATTACATTAGCTTCACACGCTAAAGGTCTTCAGTTTGAGCTTGGGCTTAAGCATAACTAAACATTCTATCTTATTATGTGCTTCAGCCAAAGGATTATTCCTTTGTGCTTATGAAGGAATCTGAAAATGCACCATAATGCTAGAAGGAGGGCTTGAACCTATGTCCTTTTGGTTAACAGCCACAGGTTCTAACTGTTAGTTATAACCTTAACAGTGTGTGATTGTACACTGCGAGTTATTCTGGCCAGCTGTACCAGTCGTTAGGATTTGCTTCTGACTTCTTGATTTGGTTGTTTTTATTTCTCTTTATATCTTTAGCCTATAATCTAATACAATTGCGCTCTACACTTTCCTATTCTAGATCTGTCTCTTTTTACTCTCTATTTCATTTATAGTTTTGTCATGGTATCAGAGCACGAGAGGTAAGACTCTTCACAGAGCCTGGAGAGCAATCCATAGTTCGCTAAAGAAGAGCATGAATCGCTAAAGAAGAGTGTGAACCGCTAAAGAAGAGCGCAAACTGATAAAGAAGAGCACGAAGCAGGTTTGCAGAAGAATATTCAAGACAAAGAACCTTGAGAATTCATGGAATCCTTTCTTCCTGAGGAAGATGCAGAAGTAGAAGAGAAGAAGCTACAACAACCGTTAGCTCGACTGCAGGAACAGATCTAGGCCATCAAATCAGGCCCATATAGGATGAGGAGCATGCAGAGGAGATGCAAAAATCTCAACCATTAGATCTGGGAACGAGCGACAAAAAACATGAGATCAAAGAAATATTAAGTCATGACCTTAAGATCTTGTTGAAGGCATATCGATGATGGAGAGTCATTGCAGAAATCATAAGGTAAATTGAAGAGGGTGCAAGTTATGACTCTGCAATCCCTCGGGATCATTGATATTTCTAGATCAATAGATCAATGGTGGGTATCGATCCCACTATGGACGTGCATCTTCTCATTGCGGAGATCGGAAAGAAAATGAACGCGCAAGCAAGTTCAAGATATGCAATCAATAGTGGCTGTCTTCCAAGGTGAGATAAGCACCCAAAGGTTAAGCCGAGGTCAAATCTCCTAGTCACATGTAGAGAAGACAAAGGACTTCACGTATTTGGCGAGATTCATGCAAGGGTTACAAGGAAAGTTCCTGAAGTTCTGAATCCTAGAACGATTATTGTCCACCGATCCAGGCAGAGGACGTGTGTTAGGAGATCCTACAGTCCAGTGGTATAGCACTCTAGAGGACTTTGTTCGAGAAGATGTGTAGGTTCACGAAGTCCCAGAGTGCCGAAGTAACACTGGACCATTGGATCCAAGGGACACATGTCAGACGATCCCCGTATTCGGCAATCACAAACTCCGGAGGAACATAGTCATAACTTGGATAGAGTCAAGGAATCCCAGGGGACAAAATTAATCTCAGTTGTCTGTTAGAAAGGGAAAATGGATCATCATATCTCATAGTACACGAGTTCGCTAATTTGGCACTCCAGAGGATAGTTGGTATTGTGCATTGAAAGGGCCCGAAGCCCCGGAGTCTCGGAGAGGATTGTGACTGTTGATTTCAGTAGATGCATGGCATTAGATCTGGAGATTTGGAGCACCAACACTCCAAAAGAACTAAGGTATGTTGAGTCAAGAAATCCTGAACTCCTGAAGATTCGAAGTGTCAGAGTAGATCTAGGCTATTGATCATGCTGGACATGTGGAATCCATCCGGTAATTCAGTAATCTGACACTCTAGGAGATTTGTACAATAGTGACAGAAAGAGCCTTGAAGGACGAAGTGGATCCTAACCACTTGTTCATAAGACACGTAGGATGCTAGGATCTACCTTACGTCACTCCAGAGATTACATCACTTTGCAGATTCAACACTCCAGAGGTTTACACGAGTTAGCAGATGGAAACTCTCGAAGGTCGGAGTTTTGGTGAAGATCTTGGTCATTGGTTTGTAGAGGTCTAAGGACCATTGGATCTACATATATCTGGATAGTTCACCACTTGGGAACTTCGTGAGTATTGTGATTAAGAGTGGTGGGAGGCTCTGAAGCCTGGAGTCCTTAAGTAATTGTGGGTCGTTGATCTCAGATCAACGAGGGCCATTGATCTTTTCTCTTGTTTGGGACTTCCCTGGTTTTCCTATTCAGAGGATTTGAGGTTTTAAAATGCCTAGAGCACCTGCTTCTTATCCCTTGATCATATGAGGGCTTAACGTCAAAAACAAAATTCATTAAAAAGAAAGCCCCAGAGAGCCTATTTTTCACCATTAAAGGGTTCAGTCGATAAAGAATCTGACTCTATAAGATATTGTGCCCAATTTTGATTTATACAAGATAAAGAAGTGGTATGGCCCACGTTTTTCAGCCCAAAGTCACGTAGAGAACTTTGAGGACCTAGTTTTACACACAGAAAATATGAATAGGACCTGTCTGCATCAAGTGATATTAGAGGTGTTTTTTTTATTCCTATTAAAGAGCGCAAAAGATACTAACAGTTTGTGTTATATTCTAATTTTTTTTTTACAAAAATGGCCACCTCTAAGCATTTAAGACCAACACAAGGGCCAATTCTTCTTGGGAAGAAATACAAATTTTGGTCTCTCAGAATGAGATCCTTCTTACAAGCACATGATTGTTGGGATCCAGTGGATCTTGGCTATGTGGAACTAGATCCAACAGTAGCTGCCATGAACAATCAAGAGAGAACTACTCAGGAAGATTAGAGGAAAAGAGAGAATAAGGCCAAATTATGGATTCAAAACTTAGTGGATGACTCGATTTTCTCAAAAATCATAGGCATTGTTACCTCAAAACAAGCCCGGGACATTCTCAGTACAACCTACCATGGAAATGACAAGGTCAAAACAGTCAAGCTACAAACATTGAGGACACATTTTGAGACTTTAAAAATGACAGAGTCTGAAAATATTGATCAATTTATGACCAGAGTCATTGGAATTTTAAACTAGATCAGGTTGACTAGTGAAGCCATCCTTGATTAAAGGATTGTTGAGAAAGTCCTCAAAATTCTTCCTAGGAAATTTGAGATGGTTGTTATAGCCATCCTTGAATCCAAGGATCTGTCAAATTTTTCAATAGATGAACTCATGGGTTCTCTGTTGTCACATGATACCAGACTGCATATCGAAGATGAGTCAATAGTCAATGCTTCCAAGACTCAATTCTCTTTTAGCAGATTGAGAGGCAAAGGCAAAGGCAAAGGGAAAAGTGGAAGAGGGAGAATTCCAAGAAACCATCACTCGGGTGAAGGTCACACACATCAAAATCAACATCATAATTTCCAACCTCAAAGAGGTAGAGGGAGGAGATCAAATCACACATAAGCATAAAATGTTATTACTACAATACGTATGGGGACTATGAATCTGAACGTAGGAAGAATCAAGCATATCAACACTCAGGCAGAGCCCATGTCTCAAATCATGAAGGAGACACCTCAGGTGGGATGTTTCTCTCATGTAACAAAATTGAAGAACAACACAAGGACCTCTGGTTGTTGGACAGTGGATGCAACAATCACATGACAGGTAACAAAGATTTACTTTGTTGCATTGATTCTTCTATTTCATCTAATATTACACTGGGAGGTGACTCTTTAGTCAAATTTCAAGGCAAAGGAACTGTACCTATTCTCACTAAACAAGATGTAAATAAAGACATAAATGATATCTATCAAGTTCCAAATCTGAAACATAATCTGTTAAGTGTAGGACAACTAGTTCAAAATGGCTATAAGATACTTTTTGAAGGAGCATCATGTAGGATATATGACAAACCTCCAAGAAGGAAATTGATTTCTGAAATCCACGTGACTAGGAATAGAATGTTTCCTCTGACCCTTCGAACTATCAATTTGACCCAATCTTATGCACAAAGTGCATCCACCCTGAATGAAACTATGATTTGGCATGCAAGATTTGGACATCTACCCTTTCAGAGTCTAAGCCTTCTACAAAATCACTCCATGGTCAAAGGTCTACCTATCTTTAAAGAGAAAAATCCCCTATGTGATTCTTTCATTCTTGGAAAACATAAGAGAACA
Source organism: Picea glauca (assembly GCA_000966675.3). NCBI lineage: Eukaryota > Viridiplantae > Streptophyta > Pinopsida > Pinales > Pinaceae > Picea > Picea glauca. Next base: position 2,027,323 of record JZKD02S2011033.1, read on the forward strand.
AGATTTACACAACCCTCCACTCAAGCCAAACAACACTTAGAGTTGGTTCACACTGATCTATGTGGACCAATGAAAACAAGGTAATAGGTGGTAGCTTTTACTTTCTAACATTTATTGATGATTTTAGCAGGAAAATATGGATCTATTTCCTCAGACACAAGTCTGAAACCTTTGCAAAGTTCAAGGAGTTCAAGGTTGAAGCTGAAAAACAGAGTGGGAAGTATGTGAAGATTCTCAGGTCAGATGGAGAAGGAGAATGTTGTTCAACATAATTTGAAAATATTTGCAAATACAAAGGCATACTCATGCAAACCACAACCAGATATACTCCACAACAAAATGGAGTGGTTGAGAGGAAAAATCAGACTATAATGAACATGGACAAAAGCCTTCTCAAAGACAACTGTTTGTCAAATTTATTTTGGGATGAAGTTGTAGCATGTTCAGTTTATCTTCGGAATAGATCCCCAACCACTAGTGTCAAGATGAAGGTCCCTCAAAAATCATGGAGTGGGACAAAACTGAATGTTGCTCATCTTAGGAATTTTGGATGAATTTCATTCGCTCACATACCTTTTGAATTAAGGAGGAAACTTAATGATTGAAGTGAGAAATGAATTGTTTTTCTACAGTGAGACATCCAAATCCTACAGACTCTACAATCCGATTTCAGAGAAACTCATTCTCAACAGAGATGTCAAATTTCTTGAAAATCAGTTCTGGAGTGAGTCTGAAAATCATCCTATGGATAGTCAAAATCCTTTGCTACCACTTCCTGAAAACACATAAAATTCAGGACAACAAACACATCAGCTTGTCCTTCCAAGATTGTAGGTACAAGGACAGCCTAAAAGTTCCCAGGACAACTCTTCTTCAAGCATAAATTCATCCTCTGAACTTCAAAATCAGTGAACTAGAAGCTTGAGATAGATTCATCAGCAGTTGGATGATATTGATCAACACAATATTTTTTCCATAATGTCATGTCAACCTACATCTTTTAAAGAGGTGGCTAAAGAGCCACATGGGGTTCAAGACATGAACCAAGAAATTGGCTCTATTGAGAAGAACAAGACATGGGATCTTGTTGATCTACCCAGACATAAGACAAGTATTGGTGTCAAGTGGGTTTACAAAACTAAACTCAATGAAAAGGGGCAGATTGAAAAACAAAAAGCAAGACTTGTTGCCAAAGGATTCTCACAACAACTAGGCATTGATTACGGTGAAACTTTTGCTCCAATAGCAAGGTTGGACACTGTAAGGACTCTCTTATCCATAGAAGCTCAACACAAATAACAAGTATACCAGATGGATGTCAAATCAGCTTTCTTGAATGGTGGCTTGGAAGAAGAGGTCTATGTGGATCATCCACCTGGATTTGAAGTCAAAGAGCAGCCAACCAAAGTGTATCGGTTGAAGAAAGTTGTGTGTGGATTAAAGCAAGCTCCAAGATCTTGGAACAACATAATTGATACTTACCTAATCAAGAGTGGTTTCAACAGAAGCTAAAATGAGCCAACTCTATACACCAAAACAATTCAACAAGGTAAAATTTTGATTGTTTGTCTATATGTTGATGACATGATATATACTGGAAATATTGAGTTAACCAGTTTTAAACATGTCATGCAATCTGATTTTGACATGAAAGATCTTGGCATAATGAAATATTTTTTAGGGATTGAGGTTGACCAATCAACCAAAGGGATTTTTGTCTGTCAACAAAAATATGCAAAAAACATATCAAAATATTTTGCATGGAAGACTGCAATCTTGTAGAAACTCCTGTACCCCTAGGCACAAAATTGAGCAAGCAAGATGAAGGCCGTACAGTGGATTCTACTTTGTACAAAATTTTAGTAGGCAATTTGTTGTATCTTACAACAACTAGACCTAATATTATGTATGCATCCAGATTTTCTTCTAGGTTCATGAATCCCCCAAAGATTCTCACTAGAAGATGAGGAAAACAATTATGAGATATGTTGTTGGCACTCTCAATTTTGGTTTATGGTACACTCAGTCTGGAGATAATCATTTTTATGGTTACATTGACAGTGATTTTGTAGGCAGGCTAGATGATTGGAAAATCACTTCAGGGTATGCTTTTCACCTGGGCATGAATCTAATTTCTTGGGCATCAAAGAAGCAACCCATTGTCTCAATATCTTCTGCAGAGGCAGAGTATGTCGTTGCTACCTCAACCTCTTATCAAGATGTGTTCCTGGGAAAACTATTGAATGACATGTCACATACAGAAAATGAGCCAACTCCTATCTTCTATGACAATACTTCAGCAATTGCTTTATCAAAAAACCATATTTTTCATAAGAAAAGGAAGCATATTGACACTTGCTTTCACTTCATATGCAAGCTAGTCAATAATGGTGAAATCACATTTCAATTTTGTGGCTCATGAGACCAACTCGCATACATATTTACAAAGCCATTGGGAAAAACCATTTTTTATTTTCAGAGACAACACTTGGGCATTATCAGTGATGATGTTTGTAACTATTGAGTTTAAGAGGGAGTGTTATTTATAACCTCAACAGTGTGTGACTGTACATTGCCAGTTGTTCTGGCAAGCTGTACCAGTCGTTAGGATTTTCTTTTGACTTCTTGATTTGGTTGTTTGTTTTCTCTTTATATCTTTAGCCTATCATATAATACAATTGCACTCTACACTTTCCTATTCTATATCTATCTCTTTTGTATTGTCTGTTTCATTTATAGTTTTGTCACCAATCGTACGTTACTGTAACAATAATGGCCATTTAAGACAAATTCTCCGATACTTACTATTTAAGACAAATTCTCTGATACTTACTATTTAAGACAAATTCTCGGATACTTACTTAATGCTTACTATTTAAGACAAATTCTTGGATACTTAAGTAAAGTAAAGGTGTTCTTTAACTGTTCTACGAAATGATTTTTTTTAGTCTGAATTCAGTGATATAAATTTGTAGGAAATCATTATTTTTGGTTGTTTAAAATCCATTTCTGCATTCAAAAATGGATTCAATACGCTGAAAAACTCTCGAGGTACTAGGAATATATAGAAATAATCACTCAAATAAAAGGATCTAACAATTTCTCACCAAATTTTAGGCAAATGTCCTAGAAAAATATACTCCGAAAATAATCATTTCATAGAAAGTTTAGACTATAGCTTAAGGACATCTTGGAATAAAATACAATTAAAATACATAAATCCTAAAATAAAATAAACAGAAACAGGGAGGGGAATGGGATTGAGATTTTTGAAGTAAATACGATGTTGGAAATGTCAAGAGGTAAGAACCGGTTTATGCTGTAGGGGATCGTAACTGAAGTAAAAACCCATCATCAAATCAATTGAAGAATTATCAGCCAAAATTTGTTCTGATAGCAAGGCTCTGAGGCTTTGAACTTAACTCAGTGAAAACAATTAAACTTCCCTTAAAACATAGTTAACCAAAATATTTTCCTTTCTGAGAACAATTTGTACGTTCAATCTTTGCTTCATTTTCATAGAAACTTCTAATCTTTGCATTAGTTACAACACTTGTGAATCCTTCACACTAAATACTGCAGATTATAACAACTAAAACCTTTCCATCTCTTTGATTTCATTTTGTATTTGCATGTCTAGAAACTTCCAAAGGTCCTCCACACCATTTGCATCTTATGCTTCCATAGATGGAAACCTTCTCTATAAGATTTTCAATTATAAACTTGGAGAGTTGTGTTGTGTTTCAATGAAATTGTTTCAAAAACTAAACCCCACTCCTGTAAATGTGTTGAACCTGCACAGAATAGATCTAGATAAACAATAATACACACATTTGCAGAGAGAATTGGAGAAGGAAGAAGAAGGAGAGAAAGAATGGAAGAATTCTCATTAACCGTTTTGAATAATGAATATTTTACACATGATATACTATGTATAACTCAATGAGTTCGAATTGAGGTGAACCAAGTTGCCATAGTGGTGGTCTAGAGTGATCTGGACACACACCATCAGTTACAGGAGTGAACTGCCACCTATTCTAGTCTCTCAGGTAGTTATGGGAGTGAACTGCCACCTAGTTGAGTTAACTAGTCAACTAATCTTCAGTTAACTAACTGAAAAAAGAGTAGTGAGGAGTTAACTGAGGGAATCAAGGCTAATGTGCCACTCTGGTGATGATACCAAGGCAAGGTCGAATTAGCATGGTGATGATCCCAATGTTGCATGGTGATGATCCCAATGCAACATCTAAACTCAACTCAACTAGTCAAACTGAAGTGTGAACTGAAAGAGAATATTCTCCAAGTGGATTATTCTCCCCTAAAATATAGGATAATGGATAATGACTAATTATGAATAATAAACAAATAAAAACCTTATTCAAAATAAATCCTAGGTGTGTGTGAAGTAACTCCAACACCCCCCTTGAACATCACTATGGTGAAAATAAAGATTGGGTCCTGGCAACGAGGCCATGTTAGGTACCCAAGTACTAAAGATACACTGAAAATAAAGTGAGGAAAGAGGGAAAACCTCATGGGAAAACCCCCCCTCAAGGTACAATGTATGTAAAAATAAGAACTATAGTGGCTAGGCAACTGTGTCCTTCACTCCAAGATGACCTCACGGAGAATGGAATTTATGCTCAGTGAAGGTCTTGGTGAAAATGTCTGTCGTATGTTCTGTTGAAGGACATAATTGTAAGTCGATGATGCCCTCGTGTACCAAGTCCTAGATGTAGTGCATGTGGATATCGATGTGCTTCATCCCCTGCCTCTGAACTGGATCTCTGTAGAACTTCAAAGTGCTCTGGTTGTCACACCAGATGACGATCGACTGATGAAACTGAATGCCCATCTCAGTGAGAAAATGTTGTAGCCACCTAGCCTGAATGGTTATGTTAACTACCCCTTTGTACTCTGCCTCAGCTGAATATAGAGAAATGGCAGCTTGCTTCTTGCTCGACCAACATATAGGCCCGAAACCAAGACTGAGTGAGTAACCAGATGTGGACTTGCGATCAATGTGATCACCAGCCTAGTCAGAATCAATAAACCCAATGAGATATAATGTAGTGTCTACTGCATAATGAATCCAAAAGGTGATGGTGCCCTGTACATATTGAAGGATATGCTTTGCAACTTTCCAATGTAGCTCATGCGGCTCCTGCATGAACCTGGAAACTATGCCAACTTCATATGAGAGGTCTGGTCTAGAGTGTGTGAGATACAACAAGCTCCCCACTAGTTGTCTGTACAGTGTGTTTTCAACCAGTGGAGTCTCCCCGCCATCCTCAAGTTTGACTCCTGATAGGAAAGGAGTCAGAGTAGACTTGCAGTCTGTCATGTGAAATCTCTCAAGGAGATCTCGTGCATACTTGGCTTGAGATAGTTTGATGCCTGATGCATCCTAATTGATCTCAAGTCCAAGGAAGAAGTGTAGCAGACCCATGCCCTTCATCAAAAAACCTGTCATGTAGAATCCTCTTGACTGCAACAATCGCTGAAGTCGAGCACCCGGTGATCATCAAATCATCGACATACAAAACTAAAAGTAGAAGTGAATCAATCGTCCCGAGCATGTATACATTCGGGTATGATTTACAACGTACAAAGTTTTGTGACAACATGTAGGAGTCCATCTTGGCATACCATGCCCTCGGAGCCTGCTTGAGGCCATAAAGTGACTTCTTCAATCGACAGACCAAAGATGAGTCCTGCATAAATCCTTGGGGATGCTCCATGTAGATCTCCTCAGAGAGATCACCATGAATAAATGCATTCTTCACGTCCATCTGATGGACTTCCCATCCCTTGGCTGCCACAATGGCAAGTTTCAATCGTATGGAATCCATCTTCGCTACTAGAGTGAAGGTCTCATCATAGTCAATACCATGAACCTGCTGAAAGCCTTTGGAAACAATATTGGATTTGTATCTGCTGATCTGTCCATCTGTTATTCTCTTGGTCTTGTATACCCATCTGCATTTGAAAAAATTTCTCCTAGAAGGAAGGGGAACTAGATCCCAAGTCTGGTTCTCGAGGAGGGAGTTGTACTCCTCCTACATGGCGGATTCCCAAAAGGGATTTCTAGCAGCCTCTCCATAAGACTGTGGATCTGAAGACTGAACCAAGAAAAGATGATTGGAAGGAAATGGTTCAGTGGAAGTGGGTGCAACAGGAGACTCCTTGAAATCAAATTGAGTCCTGCTAGTATCGGTTAGATCACCTACGAGATCCCCTACATAATGAAGAGTAGTCTGTGCCCACTTAGGCCTCTTCTCTGGCTCTGTAATTTCATCTGGATGCTCTAAATCTGCATTTGACTGTACTAACTCTGAATCTAAATCTGAGTCCTATGAATCAGAACTCTCATCCAAAGGAGAGTTGGCATGTGCATGCTCATCATCTCAGACAGGTGGAAGAGTGAAGGTGTCTACATGCGGCTGCTGAGGTACATGCGAGACACTTTCCTCGAATTGGACACTACGCTCAATGATGAGTCAGTATGAGGAAAGATCAATAATCCAATATCCCTTCACACCATCAGGGTATCCAACAAAATTGCACTCAATGCTCTGTGGATCAAGTGCCTTCCTCCTTTCAGAGGGAATCCAAGCCCATGCACAAGAACCAAAAATGCGAAAGTGGGCCACTTCTGGTTTGAGGTCGCTCCAAGCCTTGTAGGGGGTCTTATCCTTGACAGATCTATGGGGAGATCTGTTTTGGATGTATGTTGCATAGTTAAGTTCTTCGACCCATAGTCTCTATGGTAGTGACTTTGCATGCAACATGCAATATGCCATCACCTTTAGAGATCGGTTTTTCCGCTCAACAACTCCGTTTTGCTGCGGAGTGTAGGGAACTGTATGCTGCAGTTGAATCCCTGCCTCATGGAAAAGATTGTGGATCTCATGATTCATGTACTCTCCCCCATTATCAGTTCAGACGACTTTGATCTTCTTTCTAGACTGTGTCTCAACCAAAGATTTGAAATCTTTGAGGTGTTGAAAGACCTTAGATTTTTGCCTGAGAAAGTAGATCCATGTAAAATGTGAGAAATCATCAAAAAAAATGAGAAAAAACCTCACTTTGCTGATCGATGGATGTGGAAAAGGACCCTTGAGGTCACTGTGGATCAGATATAAAGTTGTGGAAGCTCGCTGAGACTTTCCTTTGTCGAATTTCTCTTAAGGGTGTTTTCTGAGAACACATCCCTCACATACTCCCTTGGAGAAATGGATGTCTGGTAGACCATAAACTAATTTTTTCTTCCTAAGATGTTGCATGTATATGAAATTAAAATGTCCAAACCTTTCATGCCATATCCTACTACTTTCATCAGCATGAGTAAGCAGTAAAGCAGAATCATGTTCAATGAATTTAGAAAAAGTATACAATCTAGACTGATGATTTACCTCACCGGTAGAAACCCTGGAGTTGGTTTGCATGTCATAGATGCCCATAGTAGTTGGTGTGAAAATGAATTTATTTCCAGTGCCGGAATGATTCATCTGATACATGGAGAGAAGGTTGACAGAAAGCTTGGGAACATGCAACACATTCTCGAAACTTCCGTTGGTGAGTTCAATCCTTCCTTTGCCGGTGACTTTGACATAAGAGTTGTCCCCCATCAGAATAGGAGGACCTTTGCATGCATCCAATGAAGAATATACTACTTCTGAGGCAACCATGTGATGTGATTCTTCTGAATCTATGATCCAAGCATCAAGAGAGGAGTTGATGGCAATCGAGGCATGGCTAGAATTGCCTTTCTTGGAATTTGGATCTTCTGGCTTCTTCTTCTTTGCACCCTAAGGGATTTGATATCCAAGGTTGTTTTTCTTAAGTATCTAAGACATCAGATCTATTTTTTTTTTCATGCATTCATATTCTGAATGGAATCCTTTGTGACAATATGTGCATTTCTCTCATTTTCTTCCCCTTTCTCCTTTGGATTCGGAGGCATCGATGAAGGGTTTTGTGTACCCTTCCTTCTTCGTATGTGCATGAGATTTCCTCTTATATTTATCTTTATATTTCTGATATTTGTGGCTTCCATCATGCACAGTAAGTGCATGCACCCTTGGGCCTTTGATTGTGCCCATGTTGATGAGCTTGGTTTGCTCTTGTGTCATGGATTCAATAAAGTCCTCAAGAGAAGGCATCTTCCAAGTGGCTCCAGAGGTGAATCTGAAAGTATGAAATGTAGATACGAATACTGAGAATTTAGGACCAAGCTTGGAGAGAATGTTGAGAATCATTTGTTTCTCCTCCTTCGATTTATCAACCCTGCAAGCTTTGAGTTGTGACAATAAATCCTTGAATTTTGTAAAGAAATTTTGGATATTCTCGAAGCTTTTTGGATCTAATGTGAGCATCTCCACCTCCAGCATGTGTCCCCTCATCTCATCCTGTTTTCCAAAGATCCCTTCCAATATGGTCTAGGCTTCATTGGGAGACTTACAGGAAGATATGTGAAAAAGGAGATCGGGAGAAATAAGACTGCAAATTGTTCCGAGTGCCTCATCCATTCATTTAAGTACTTGGATTTTTCTATGGATCATGTTGGTTTTGTATCTATATTCATGGTTAACCTATACAAACCTCTGGATCAGAGATGTATGGATATTTTCTCCTTCCATGCAAAATAGTTGTGAGGTGTAAGAATGAATTCTTTTTGGAATTCCATCTTTCTGTTGTCTTCAATATTTTGTACCTACAAAAAATTTTGGTGTAGTTTTTTCTTAGCAGTCCATCAGATATGATACCATGTAAATGTGTTGAACCTACACATAATATATCTAGATAAACAATAATACACACATTTGGAGAGACAATTGGAGAAGGAAGAAGAAGGAGAGAAAGAATGGAAGAATTATCATTAACTGTTATGAATAATGAATAATTTACACATGATATACTTTGTATAACTCAATGAGTTCGACTTGAGGTGAACCAAGTTTCCATAGTGGTGGTATAGAGTGACCTGGACACACACCAGTAGTTACAGGAGTGAACTGTCACCTATTCTAATCTCTCAGGAAGTTACGGGAGTGAACTACCACCTAGTTGAGTTAACTAGTCAACTAGTCTTCAGTTAACTGACTGAACAGAGAGTAGTGGGGACTTAAGTGAGGGAATCAAGGCTAATGTGCCACTCTGGTGATGATACCAAGGCAAGGTCAAATTAGCATGGTGATGATCTCAATATTGCATGGTCATGATCCCAATGCAACATCTAAACTCAACTCAACTAGTCAAACTGAAGTGTGAACTGAAAGAAAATATTCTCGAGGTGGAATATTCTCTCCTAAAATATAGGAGACTGGATAATGACTAATTATGACTAATAAACAAATAAAAACCTTAGGAAAAATAAATCCTAGGTTTGTGTGAAGTAACTCCAACAACTCCTACATTCAACATTCAAAATTTCTTAACGAAAACTTCAGTTTTGCTACATAAATCGATAATTTGGTGAGTCTGAGTAGGTTAAAGAGATTTATTTGTTTTGAAAAAATGAAATATTGTCTTTCTAAAGCTACTTTTAACATATTCTCCAATAATGTCAACTGTTCTTTATTAAAATTTCATATCCTCTTAGCATAAATGTATGGATAGTTCTGGAGTTCATGAAATAAAAATCTTAAATGAAGTAAATGAGTCTGCATGTCATTAAGAAAGTATGTAGGATTCCTCTACAAATAATATTGTGTAGATCTGTTTGTTCAAATAATCAATAGCAGACGGGTGTTCTTTAGCTTAGACTACTTAGATTTCAAACATCCAATACTGATGGAAAAAAGGTTGTTATAAATTGACCATTCTATTTTGGGCCAATCCATTGTGACAATATAAAAGCTAGGGAATCCTCTTATACATAAATGAATGTCAGAACTGCAAATGCTGGTTTTCAGGTATAAAACCATCATCTTCAATAAAATGTCCAAAATGAAGAGATAAGGTTAAATATTCCAATCCAATAAAACACCAAGGGATGTCTGCACAAACAACATCCTGTTGCATATTCATAAGAAACTTTCAGTTTATTGGTTCACATCTCCTACTTGTCGACAAGCCCTTCACCACCAATGTGACATTATCAGGGCTATTGCTATCAACAACTATTCTAGAGAGATATTCAACTATTTCTTGGGTTGATGGATAAATTACATGTTCCCCAAGCAAGGCATCTCTAACATAACTAGTATAGACCCATCTTAACTATCATTCTAAGAATCACTCTCTAAGTGCAAACCCTTAGTTTTGCACTCTAAAATAGGTTAAGGAGAAAGAATTAGAGCTGACATATACAATTTTCATCTACTTAATCTTTTTTATTATTATTTAAGAGTAACACGTATCAACTCCATGTTGAATTTAAACACAGAATCACACATCAACCTAATACATTGAACTAATTGTACATAGAAATAATAATCTACCAATGATAACAACAACAATAATGCTATACAATGGACCTTGGCAAGCTTGGCACTTAAAAGACATGATAGCCATTCAAATTTAAAACCTTGCCTCTTGCAACCTCGGTCCTTGCAAGCTCATCCTCTATGATACATCACATTGTATCAGTCGTGTATATGTTACATAATGACCTTTTATGCTTCATTATACTAGTTTCCATGTTTCAATGTTTTGATCCAGCCAAAAGGCTGCCATAAGAAATAACTAGTAAAACAAAACATTGCTTTATGATCAACAAAAAATATAATAGCCTTGTCTCTGTAATATCCCTAGGCTGAACCCAATTGTAAATGTAAATGCAAATGTACTTAAGTTGGTGAGTTGTTTGATATCATTTTGTATGCACCTTTCATGGCATAGTGTGTGCATATACTGCGCAGTAAAATGAGAAGTTTGCACATTCCAGGATACCACGTGCAACAACATAAGTGTGTGTGACTTTGAGGCTAGGGAGCCTTTGTGTATATGCTGGGTTTTATAGGCTGGTGAGCCAGTTTTGTGATTATTAAACCAAAGAGCCTAGATGTTAAAGGCAAGTGCACTTACTTTTGTATATGTCTCAACATTTATATTAGATACATCGTTGTGTGCAGACAGACCACGATAAAAGAGTATGGGGAACTAAACTCTACTAGTTAGGGAAAGGGTGGGGGCTAAAAGTTAAGGAAAATGGGCTAATCTAGGGAGATTAAGCCAAAAAGGAATATTATATTAATATTTCTTAAAGTATAAAGTATGGATAATTATTTTATCCTAAGTTCCAAAGTTGGGGACAAGTGGACCAAAGTAGCTCCCAACATGACAAGTGTCAAGTTGGGGACATGCATACATATTGTGGATACTTAGTTCATTTTCCATCATGCTTACCATGATGGCTCCCATTATTCAGTCATTCAGTCAACCATGCATTGTAACGCCCCATATTTTGACCTTGGGTAGTTAGAACATTGTTGTTTACTAATCTTAATAATTCAAAGTTTAGCATTTCTTTGGAGTCAGTTAGACTTTGTTAGACATTGAGATGTGTACCTCTAGACCTATTTGTATGTTACATGATATATGCTCATGACAAAGATAGTTATTTTATTATTTAAACATGAAAATTAAAATGGG
>JZKD02S2011033.1:2059971-2071371 GCA_000966675.3 Picea glauca
GGTTCCAAGGGAAAAGTATCATGGTCTACAACAGTGGGGAGAGAGGCAGGCACCCTGTCCAATGTGGGGATAAGTGGTGAGTCGGCCGATGGCTGTGAAGGAGCACAAGGTAAATGTTGTGGTTTCTTATCCTGGATGGAAGTCGGTTCAGTGCCTCTATTTTTCAGCCAAGGAAAATTATGGAAGGAGCATTTTTCAGCCTCTGTGAAGGTCGAATAAAGTATAGGGCAGGTCTGGATAACTTTGAGCAAAGGTGAGTCTATAGGTTCAATAACCGAGCTAGTGAATGGTGTGGGAGGCACCTCCAGAAAGTCAAGGGAAGGATCATGATCCACATATTCTGGTGGGTTAATAAGTAGATCCCTTTCTTCAGCTTGTTCAAGAGTGGACTTACCTGGACAAGAGCGCCAAAGGTGTCCCGTTTCCCGACAGTTATTGCACTGAAAGGGGATCCCCAAGTAGTCCAGGGATTGTTGGTGCAGACGTCCTCTCCAGGAGATCTCTATAGTTTCTGGCAAACCTGTAGAGATGTCCATCTCTACCAGGATTTTCCCCATTTTCCTTGAGGGGCTGGTCAAAATATTAGAGTCGAGTGTTATGAACTTACCAAGAGAGTCACCAATTGCTCTGCAAGCCTCTTCATTCCAGAAGTGGAGGGGAAGGCCTGGGAGCAAAACCCACAGATGTCTTTGCTGGAAGTATTCTGTGTCCAGGTTAAATGCCAGCCTCCAGCGCTTAAGCATGAGACTGCTTCCATCAAAAACCCAGAAAGTAGAGAGGAGAAGGGATGCATCTTCTGGTGTCCTGTAATGGAATCCAAGCCATCCTCTCTTGAGATAAATTGTTTCAGGGGAATATCCTATGAAAGGCACCCAGTTACTGTTTATCCAGTCAGCCAACTTCTGTGTACATAATCTCTTGTATGATAGACGGCCTACGAGGGAGCAGGTAGACATTTTGCAGAGATTTTCAAACCCTACTCCATCCCCCAGCACCAGACGGGAAATCTTCTTTTTTGCCTTCCAGACCTTTCTACCAGCAGGAACTCTATGTGTTGTGTGTGGAACTTTAAGATTGTCTGTTACAGTGGGTTGTGAAGAGTAAGTTTGATGCTGAGCTCTAATATCTCTAGCTGTAGGTAAGTCGCCGTCTTGGACCTTTGAAGTAGACAGTGGAGGGGCTTGTGAGGTTAAATTCTTTTTTGTTAATGGAGTCAATGCGGGTTGGGTCAGTCTCTGGCTGAGAGGAGGTCCACTTTGTCAAAAAACCCTTCCTGTTCCCAAATGATCTCGTCGGTAAGAGGCATCAATTGATTGGTCAGTGAGTCCATAAGGACGTCTATGTGGTCCACCTCCTTAACGCTTGGGTGTGGGTCAGTTCAATCTCAGATCAAGGAAAGTTGTTGTGTGACTGTCCGGGAATCAGGTAAAGTGGAGGCAAGTGGTCTGTGACAAGGTTCTGTAAAGGAGGAACGAAAATCAGGACTGCCCTCTCACGGATAGGTCTCGAATAGAGTGCTGTCGGTCTGTATGGCCAGGAAAGTTTTAAAAAAATCAGAGAGAGTGCAGGGGAAGAGTGTAGTAAGTGCAGGGGAAGAGTGTAGTCCGGGTCCAGTCCAGAGGCAGTATAAGACAAAAACTGTAAGGCACAAGAAGACTAAATCTATGCAAAGACTAAAGGGAGAGTCATGTAAATCGATAGCCGATTGGCACACAAGCTAATGAGAGGTTCCTGTCAAGGAAGCCGATAACCGATATCACTCAGAACAACTAATCCTAACTTGACTTTGCTATCGAGCAGGTGAAGTGTGAAGTCCGGGTCCAGTCTAGAGACAATAAAAGACATAAATCTGAGAGGCAAAAGAAGTCTAAAACTATGCAAAGACTATAGAGAGGGTCAAGTAAACTGATAACCATTTGGCACACAAGCTAATGAGTGGATCCCGTCATGGAAGCCGATATCTGAGAGCACTTAAAACAATGAATCCTGTCGCCCATGTAGAAGACCAGGGGTCTGCTGGGTCAGTTAAGATGTGGGGTCCTTTACCCAGGTTCTACTCTCCTGGAACGCCTGGCGTCCCTGGTTCGCTCCATTCCCGCTTAAAAATTCGAATCGCCTGGTTCTCCCACTCCTCCCCAGACCAATAGGTTTCCAATAGGTTTTAAGGGGAACCTCCCCTTAAAAAAAAGCCTTCGGCCTAAAAAGACGGATTTTGGTTTACAACCTTTGTTTGTCCATTAATTTATGAGTGAAAGGGTTGTATTTTGAATTTGATATTTATCATATTTTTTAAATATTTAAAAAAAAATTAAAATTGGTTATGAATTTCAAAATATAATAATATATTAATTAAAAAAAAAAAAAAAACAAATCGAGATAATTATAACCTTACATAATTTTTACCAATCCATGAAGGAAATTTTTCTCACAACATACTACACGCTTGCAACTGTGTTTACAGTACCAACTTCAAGATACACTCCCTTTTAACATAATTTGCTATGCTAAGTACTTCAAGATACACTCCCTTTAACATAATTTCCTATATCATTCTATATATTCAGATATATATGCACCTTTGCACATTTAAGGTGGTTTTCCCCACTCCAAAATGTCCCACCACTTTTATATGGGCTTAATCATATTCCCATCACAACTTCTCATCTTGGTCGAGTAGTGATTCTTTGAGAGTGAATCCATCCTTCACTTCCCTTTGCCTAATTGCATAGATTAGACCTAAATCACAAAGCTGAAAATTTTGTCATGATGATGCAATCCTTTTAACTTTTCATGTGGAAGTGATTGTCACTACATAGCCACTATAAGGATTGAAAATTTTACCATAGGAAACCAAGATGACATGCATGCAATCTTATAAGCAACAACTTTCTTATATTTTATCATGGAATTGAATTGTTGCATGTAATACATCCACTTCATGTGTTTGTCATAGTGAAACTTTGCGTAAGTTTAAAAAAATTATAAAGGCTTGTGATGTGTATAGATTATTCTCTCTTTTCCTATTATGAAAGGTCTCTAATACTAGATCACTTGGTAGAGTGCATACATCTCCTTATCATATATAGGGTAGTTTAATATTGTTCATGAGGTTTTTTTTTAATAGTATGTTATACTTATGACTTCATACCTACATAACTACTTACATAAAGACAATCCCTAAAGCATTGTTGGAAGCCTCAACCTCATTTTCAAAAGGTTCTTAAAGATTAAGAAGCTCAAGGAAAAGTGTTTCACAAATCTTTTATTTCAGTGAGTTAAAAAAAATTTCCCAACTCTTATTCTAGGTAAACCCAAATCCACTTTTTGTCAAGGCATGCAATGGTGTAATATTGGGAAAATGAGGAACAATTTTTTGAAGTATTGATATACTCCAATAAAACTTCTTATATTATATTCTTAAGTCTTGGATAGTTCAAGAACCTCATTACTTTAGCATGATCAGTCTTGAGGTCATCACCTCCAACCACAAATTTAGATATGCTAGAGATTATTTGGAAAATCAACTTTCAAATATTTTTTATGCACTATTTCAAGCATCCGCGTAAAGTGTGCCATGTGTTATTCCCATGTTTTTAGTAAATATTAGAATGTCATAAATCAGTATTACAAATAATGAATCAAGGAAGAGTCTAAGTACTTCATCCATCAACTTCATAAAAATTATAGGGGTGTTACATAACTCAACATGCATGATGATCCATTCAAACAAACCTTGCTCTGACTTGAATGATACATAATCTTCTGAATATATTCCTATTTGATATGGTATTGATGATATCTTGATTTAAGATCCAAATTGGTTAATTGGCACCATGAAGCTAATCCAATAGATCCTATACTCTAGGCAATCAATATCCCTTTTTAATTGTGATCCTACTTAGTGCTGGAAAATACACACAATAAGTGGCCAAGTTCCATCCCATTTAGGCACCATAATGATTGGTGATACAAAGGGGGAACAACTTGGTCTTATCACTCCTTGATGCATGAGTTCTTGAATCTTTCAGTATTATCACTCCTTGAGCCATGAGTTCTTGAATATTCCACTTTATGTGTTCATTTAGTACCATTAAGTTACAATAAAACCTAATGTTGGGCAATGAAGAGTTAGGCATCAATTTTGTTTCATATTCAATTGTTGTTTTTGGAGGCAACCCCTTGGACTATTGAAAAAACGACCTCATATTTTTGCAACCATTTATCCATCTATCGTTTCCTCTCTCTATAATGAACTTGGGAAGATGAATATGCCCCTTCTTGCTTTTTGCTCAACACTAGCCTAAGTCTAGTTTGAAATTCAATAAGTCTAGTTATTATTCCTTTATGAGGAAAACCATGGTTGTGAGTGTTTGTAACTGTTACAACTAATATTTCCTTGCTTCTAGGGTAAATTCATGGAGATGGGTAACACTTTCATGACAATCGGATCTCCAAAATTTCGAAAGACGTTTTTTCGACCGAACTAATATTTTTTTTTGGTCGAAAGCTCTTTTTTTTCGGCTGAACCTTTGAACGTCAAATCGAATGGTACAGTGACAATGCCCTTGATTTTTGTGTAGAATTTTAGTCGGATGGATTTTTTTCATCCAGTAACATCTTTTCGGCCGAAAGACTATTTCGTCCGAAATATTCTTTTGGCCGAAATATTTATTCTACCGAAATATTGTTTCAGCCGAAACATTCTTTCGACCGAAAACATGTTTATATATTTACCACACATCATGTTTGTTACACTTTTATGAGCTCTTGGCGAGTGATAGTGGTTTCTTGGCAAGTGTCAGTGAGTGAAAGTGAACTCTTGGCGTGGACATGTTTGCGGTTGGTCCTGCGGGCGGGCGGGTGGTCGTGTTGGCGGGTGGACGGGAGGTCAGAGCGACAGGTAAGACTAAACTTAAGTTTTCAATTTAAATTTTAATTTTGTAAATTTTAATTTTAATTGAATTAAAGTTTGTGACTGGGCCACGGGGGGCCATCCCTATGGCCAAGTCGTGGGCACGCCCACGGCTTAGCCATAGGGTTGGCCCCCGGCGGCCAAGTCACAGTCTACTTGTATTTCTCCATTTCTGACATTCTAAGTGTCACTGCAAACTCTTTGATCAAATTCATTCCCTTTCAGGGTTTTCCTGAATTATTACTTTTCATGAATAACAATTTCTTGCTACTGTGTAACATTTATATTTTTATATTTATGTTAATTTTAGATTTGTTAATTAGTATTAATTTGCTACTGTGTAACATTTATATTTTTATATTTATGTTAATTTTAGATTTGTTAATTAGTATTAATTTCATGGTACCATGTAATATTTATGTTAATTTTATATTTGTTAATTAGTATTTAATTACATTTACATTTATGTTAATTTTAGATTTGTTAATTAGTATTTAATTACATTTACATTTATGTTAATTTTAGATTTGTTAATTAGTATTTAGATTTTAGATTTGCTATGTGCACATTTGTTCTGGTCTCGTTTAGATTTAAAGAAAATATTTTTTTACTGATAATAGTTCCACTATATTGTGCAACCATATAATTTATTAAGTGGTTTAATTCAAATAAATTTATGCATAGAAATAGATTTCCATATCTTGATTATATGCAAATATTATCCAGCTAAAATAATCTCTCTCTTTAATAAATAATATTCTTGTAAATATAATACAAATAAATATGTTCTTCTATTTCTTTTTTTGTAAATATAAATTGGTTCTTCTATTTCTTTAAATATAAATCTGTTTTTCTATATCTTTTTCTTTAAATATAAATGTTCTTATATTTACAAATAAATCTATAAATATAAAAGATCTAATAGATAAATCTATAAATATAGATATATCTTAGTACAATTAGATCTAACTACATTGAATTATAAAGCATTTACTGCCACTAAAAACAAATTATACATCTAATTACAGGAATTATACATAATTTACTGTCACTAAAAACAAATTATACATCTAAGTTCAACTATTGCATTGGAAATTGCAATCTTAGATTACAATTTAAACAACTAAAACTAACACTGAGCGATTCTTGGTCAATCAGATTTCTACATATACAAAATCATTTGATAATTCGAGTGCTCAACAAATATACATATAATTGTTGCACATTGATGTCTATCTTATAATTTATAATGGAATATTTTTGAAATATATATACAATGGAATATTTTTAAAACATATATATTTAATTTTTTTTTTAATAAATTTAAAAATAAAATAGGAAGACAATTTAAAAATTACATGTTTATATGTTCAAATTATACACAAACAATAAATTTATCAACAATATGGATTTACTTAAAAATGTGAATTTGATATAGACATTAATAAATAATTTATAAACAATATGGATTTAGTGAATTTGATATAGACATTAATAAATAATTTATAAACAATATGGATTTAGTGAATTTGATATAGACATTTAACAATCAAATATTAAGTTTTAAAATTTGATATAGACATTTAACAATCAAATATTAAGAATAGAGTAAGCATTTAAGTGATTAGTCTGTGCTTGAGTAGTCGGCCAGGGGCCAAATCGACTATCTTTCACTCTGGTGTTAAAGATTTAGATTCAAATGCCCTGCTTTTCTGTGCATAGATAATCTCTTATTAAAATTGGTTGTGACTTGGTTGTGGGGGGATAGCCTTGTGGCCATGTCATGGACATGCCCACGACTTGGCTACATGGCTGGTCCCCCGCGGCCAAGTCATAGTCATTTCAAACGTTTTGTATTTTATAAAAATTTCATAAAAATTTCAAACTGTCCAACTTTTTATTTCAAACGTTTTGTATTTTATAAAAAAATCATATCTTTAGGAATTCAATTTATAAATCCATTTTTACATATGTAATATTAGAGTATCATAAGTTATAAATATTATTTTACAGATTGTTGATTCTGGAATTCCTTACTGTAGTAACCACTTTATCCTGCCTCAACTATTTCTCCACTTTGATTAATGCCTATTTCAATTTCTTCATATTGCCATGAGTCTTGGTCACATATATGTGTAAGACATCAGTGACCTACCTGTGTAGATTTTTTTTTTCCTTGAAATTCATCTGATCAACATTTAATGTAATATGGTTGGCTTTGTAGTAAACAACTGACTGAGTTTCACTTTTTTAAGTCTTTAGAATAATCAAATTCAACACTCACTTTTGATATGGGTCCTCTTCAAAACCATAGACTCTGATCATAGTAAACTGCTAAAAAAGGAACCAATCTCCCACTCTGGTGTCGTTTTGCAATTGTAGTG
Organism: Picea glauca; assembly: GCA_000966675.3. Classification (NCBI taxonomy): domain Eukaryota; kingdom Viridiplantae; phylum Streptophyta; class Pinopsida; order Pinales; family Pinaceae; genus Picea; species Picea glauca. Next base: position 2,067,268 of record JZKD02S2011033.1, read on the forward strand.
ACCCTTTGACTAAAGGAATAATTATAAGGAATACTCCATTATGGATAATAAAGTCTAATATAGATATGAAAGAGTTTACATATTGCAAAAAACCTTCACTGGTGACATGTTCTCTTACCATAGGCAGCCACTCAATGGTTGGGAGAGCAACATGTTGGCTGGTCATTCACCATCCTACACTTAAAATAACCCATATGCGAGTAGTTTTGATGGATTAACATATGGATCAAGTGAGACCGGTACTTGAATGACCTAGTAGCCCTAAAATCTAAAAACTGTTGGTGCATTGTATTTGCTTAGAACTTGCAAAAGTCAAACTTTATGAAGGAATGATTCTACAGGTGTGACAAGGCTACTAGGAAAACCAAAAACAATGGTATCCATTATAAAACTATAATTGAGACTTAATACTTTTGCAATCATGGCAACAACAATTTTGGACATAGGATAAAAAATGTAAAAGTATGAGAGAGAAGTAGTAGGCATAAAAGTTACTTGAATTAGATGACTCTTAATAAACTTATTGTTCTATATATGTGATATATTAACCCATTCTCTTAAAGTATGTGATCCAAATCAAACATTTGGTATAACTTAGCTCTTATATCCTGAACACTAAGACATATTACTATAACATATTACATTGTAATATGTTATGACATATTACATTGTAATATGTTATGAAGAATCTGCATTAATATAGCACTCAACAAATAGAAACAAACTTTGAAACATAGGAAGTATATTCACTGAATTCATTCCCTCAACCTCCAGAACATATACACCGAAATATGTAACAACCACCTTGCATTGATAGCAAAATTGATAAAAGACGAACCAATATTTCATGTCAAAGCCTCATTTACAAAGTTAGAAGAAAGAACAATTTTAAATACATTTGACACTTTACATTTTACAGTTTGTTTGAATCAGATGACTCTTAATAAACTTATCGTTCTATATATGTGATATATTAACTCATTCGCTTAAAGTATGTGATCCAAATCATACCTTTGGTATAACTAGCTCTTTATCTTGAACACTAAGACATATTACATTGTAATATGTTATGTAAAATCTGTGTTAATATAGCACTCAACAAATAGATAAAAAATAGTGAAACATAGGTAGTATATTCATTGTAGTCATTCCCTCAACCTCCACAATAGATACACAAAAATATGTAACATAACACAATGAAAAGCTCATAGCAAAAATGCAATTTGAACTTGCATCTTCATTCAAGAAAGTAAAAAATGCAATTTGATCTTGCATCTTCATTCAAGAAAGTAAAAAATGCAATTTGAAATTGCATCTTCGTTTAGAAAGTCAAACGATTCAACAATTCTTGTGATTAGTGGCCTATGCCTTAGATTGAGACTCTACACTCTTAACTATATTGTAATATTCACATAGCTCATACGGGTAAGATATGAAGTTGATTCCATTGATTTATCTCTTTTATTCAAAGTAATTAAAACCCAAATGTATTGGATAAGAGTGTATACCCTTTGAAAGACCCTTGTTAATGATCTATTACCCTTTGTATTTACACAAGCATTTAGTTGAAGATAATTTTCTATTACTCTTTGGATCAGATACTAGTTGAAGATGGTGATCTATTATCCTTTGCATTTACACAAGCATTGGAATCACATACAAGTGTAATACATGTGTTGATACTTAGTGTCATTGCTTTATAGTGAAATCCCATGTAGTTAATAAGAGATAAGATTAATATCACAATACATATTTATTATGGTAAATAGGTAACATGATATCACCTTGTTGAACCTTAAGCTAAGTTTTTCTTGTATCACTGATATCATAGTAATGGAATGGCTCTATTCCCCTTGTATTACAGGTTAAGTTATTGCCTTTATTTCTAATTATATACTACCCTTTGTAGTTAACATTTATGTTGTTTGTTTCATGACCTTATGTTATAGCTCATACAACAACCTTTAACTATAACTAGACAAATAGGGCAGAGGTTAGTAGTATCCCTATTCAATGGACTTACTTCCTTATAGTGATCATTTTTCTAGGACGAAGATGAGATTCACGGTATGGAATGTTATGGAATTAATGGGAAGCAATATCACTGGCTACTACACAATGAGAGATTCAAACCAGTGTAATCAGTAGTTCATAATCAGATACATTACTCATATCAGGAAGTTGTACTCATAGTTAGTTTTGTACTAGTTTCCATATTCAAGTAATGGAAATAAGCTAAGTTAATCCACAATCAATGGTAATAATCTAAGCTAACTCACAATCAATCATGAAGGCGAAGAAGAATTTGTTTGCTCAAAGAGAGAAAAAAAAACACAAAATTATTCCATAGATCTATCATTCAATGAAGGCATCACAATCGCATCACATCTTCAAAAGATAGACAAGGAAACAGTGTGGCAGAACATGCTGACATATAATAAGAGTTAGTCAACTTCTTTCAGGATCAACTCACGAAACTAGCAACAAAGTGAAGGTTGACTATTCAAAAAATTACTCAACACGATCCCATTGGTTTTGGGAACAAAGATATGTTGCTTGGTGCTGCTGCACTATAAGAACAAACCCTGTTGTTGCTAATGAACAACCATACTCTAGCTGACGAACGAACCCTGCTTATGAACTTGGGGTGTATTTTACACGGGAATCCTAATAGTGTTGTTCCAGTTGATAAGAGATACCTGGCTTGGTTTGTCTGGTCCTTGTCTAATGGTTTTCTTAGCCTTGATGGTCCTAGCAGAGTTCCTGATACCCAGACTGTTAGTTGCAGAGGCCACCAGGATGTCTAAAGAAGAGTTGTGACAAGACCATTTGGATGAGTTGATGGCATTAGACGATCATTAGATAAGCTCATGATTCCCACTCAATATTGAAACCTCCTTAACATTTTCATCATTTTCAACAATCCTTGAGCGCATGCCACTTGGTATGGGGCTCCATGAGCTGAAAATCACCCCATTCGGGAAAGCCTGAGCAGAGTCCCCTGATTTATAAATATGCATGTCCTCTTCTGCAATCTGGGTACATTCATGTAGCAAATCTATAGCAAATAATTCCTGTAGCAAATCTGGGTACATTACAGGTTAAGCTATTGACTTGATATTTCTATGGCAAAGAAATGGACCTTGGGGATCTTGACCTAAAGTCCATTTCTTCTTCCTACTAGACTCAAGACTTGAATTCAATCATTGAGAAATAGGCTCAACTTCTTAAGGACTCGCTCGTTCATAATAAAATTCTTAGCAACCCAACAACAAAAATAAAAGGTATTCCCTATGTTCCTTCTACAAGAATTAAATCCTCTTCCTCTGCTCAACCTAAAAAACCTAAAGAAAAATAAAAAGAGGTTGGAAAATAAACAAACAACTTTTTTGGTTAACTAAGGCTGCCTTACCTTGATTAAAGATAAGTTCCTACCCAACCCCCCACAATCCTCATGAAGGCCATCTCTTGGAATATCAAAGGCCTTAATGATAAAATCAGGCATGGGCTTCTAAGTCAAAAAATCCTTCAAGAAAATCCCTTTTATAGTAATGATACAAGAAACTAAATGCCTCCAAGTCCTTCTTCAAACCCTTTCTTCTTGCATCTAGCAGGGACCCCAAGCTATGGCCTTATATGCACACAAAGTAGTAGGAGTCCTTGCCCTTATATAGAACCCTACTAAAATAACTTTGTCCAACTTATTTACCACCAAGTGCTTCCTCACAACTCCCTTCCATCTTGTATGATCCTATCAAACTCGCTTTCTCACTAATTGTTATGGCCCCAACTCTATCCCTGACAAGCTTCATTTTCTTGACTCCATTCAACACCTGCAACCCCATCATCAATAATGATCATTGGCTTATTTATGGATACTTCAACATAATTACCTCTCTAAACAAAAATAAAGGAGGCATAAGAAGGCTCGACCATGACTCCCAATCCTTTCTTGATACCATATAATCCCTCAACCATCAATTACATTCACACTTAGAAAAATTGTAGAAGATACCAAAACCAGGTGGCTTCAAGACTCGATCACTTGGGACACATGGGCCTTAGTAGAAGACCCTCACCTTCACTCCAATTTTATCCCAGATC
>JZKD02S2011033.1:2076560-2098969 GCA_000966675.3 Picea glauca
TTACATTTGTAACATTCCACTTCAGTGCTCAAAGATTCAAACCTGTTGTAACTTATTCTCTGTGTTTCACTAGGTCTTCTTGAATAACCCCTTTGTGTATGGCTCTCAAAGTAGTCATTGTTCTTGTTGTTATCTTTGCAATTTATAGCTTTATGTCCAAAATTATTACATGCATAACATAAACCAAAAAATATAGTTTGATACCTGGTAGTTGAATATATTTTGAAAGGAGGTTCTCTTATGAATCCTTTTTCTTCTTGAGGCCTGTCTATCTGTTGTTGATTTTGAAATCTGAATCTTCTTGGTGGAGGAGTGTCGATCTAGTATTCATTGTATATATTTTTATCCTCTTTGATTGTTTCTTCATAGTTTTTTGGATTTGTTTCTTGCTATGTTGTTTTGGAGCTTGATCCATTTTCTATCTGATTGTATCCAAGTCCGGATTTGTCAAGATGAGATTTTTGACTGCTGATAATGTCATCCAGAACTTTTGAGCTATTATGCATATTTTTCTTTTGAATATCCTTTCTTAGTGTGAGAATCTTTGCTTCCAGGTTTCCAATGATCTTGTCCTTTCCTTCTAGTTGTTCTTTGAGTGCTTCTTCAATTCTTTTATCTACTTCTATTTGAACCTTCAATTTTGTGGTCATTTGTTCTAGTTCTTAAGTGTCTTTTTTCTTATCTAGTTCTTCTTGTAGTTTCTTATTTTCTCTTATGATAACTTCTATAGCACTCATTAATTCTTATCGGAAGTCAACTTCTGCCTCTTCAATTTCTTCTTGATATGATTTTTCATATTCTTCTTCGAAGACTTCTTTATTAGAGTCTTCTACTTCCATGAATAGAACTCTCCCTGTTTCACTGTCACCAACTTCATCTTCATCTGATGATAAGATGTCTTCTTTGGTGCAAAAACTTTTTTTGAAAAATTTATTTGTAGTTATTTTACCTTTACATGTTTGTCTCCCTTTTGAGTAACCTTCTTCATTTGTCTTTTTCTTATGAGGACATTTGTTAGAAAAATGACCAATACCATCACAATTAAAACAAATTAAATGAAGCTTACCTCTATACCTACTGTTGGTTCCCTTGTTCAGTCTTTTGACGAATTTGGCCACTTCTTCATCATCTTCCGAGACGTCGTTGTTGCTGCTATATTCTTCTTGTTCCTTTTTCTTTTGCTTTGATATTTTGGATGCTTTGAAGGCTGCTTCTTTTACATCTAGATTTTCCTGTTCAGTTCTCATTTTATATGCTGTGAAGATTCCATGTAGTTCGTCCATGCTTATTGAGTTTAGACATGATCTTCTTCTAGTGTTGATATCTTAGGGTTAAATCTCATAGGAAGAGATCTTAGTACCTTTTGAACAATTATAGATTCTTCTATTTCTTCTCCTAATCCTACGATTGCATTCATTGTTTCATCGACTCGTAAGAAGTAGGCTGCAATATTCTCATCTTCCTTCATTTTTAGTTGTTCGAACTGACCCCTATAAGTTTGAAGCTTTGCTTCTTTGAATTTTGTATCTCCTTCATAAATATTTCGAATCTTGTCCCAAATCTCTTTAGCGGATTTACAATGTGAAACTTTGGTGAATATCGTTTCACTGAGACCATTCAGAAGTGCATTTGTGGCTTTGGAATTATTCTGACCGAGTTTCACTTCTTTGTCATTTGTTGGTGGAACTGTTGGTGTTGTGTATCCATCTACAATTGATTGTCAAATTTCAAATCCATGTGCCTGTATATATGTCTTCATCCTTATGCTCCAAAAAGCATACTTATGTCCATCAAACTGTGGTATTCCATCTTTATACAAGTTTTTTCTCTCCATGATCTACCTTTCAGTGGTTAAAATGATTTCTGAAGGAACCTGCTCTGATACCAATTGTTGGATTACTGAGAGGGCGGGGGGGGGTGAATCAGTAGTAGCATAATTATAATCCTTTTTCTTCAAATGTTATATCAATGTAGAATTATTATCCAATAATGAGAAGTAAGAAATAAACAATCACACACATACACAGTACACCAGTGTTTTACGTGGAAACCCAAATTGGAAGAAAACCACATAATGCTTTTTGTTATATATATTGAAGAATTACATTCATTGGAAGCACCACCTTCCTTTGTTTTCCAGCTGCAACTGGAAGGAGGCTCCAACCCCCTATCTTCTCAGGCTACAACCTGAGGGAAAATCCAACTCCCCAATTCTCTGGCTACAACCAGAGGGAGGCTACAACCCCCTATGTTCTCTGGCTACAATAGGAAGGTGGCTACAACCACTTGTCCTTGCCCCGTCCTGCCACCCTGAAGTAAAAGTAGAATGATGGAACCATTGTCACACTATCACTGTGAGATATACCATTGTAAACCTGTACCGATAAATCTGAACCATGCATCAACCTGTACCTCAACCTGTAATCAACCTGTACCATAAACAAGTGCATCAACCATGGACCAACCTGTACCAAATAACCTGTAATCAACCTGTACCATAAACAAGTGAATCCAACCATGTACCAAGTATGTACCAATCATGTTTCAACTAATCATCACCTATGACTCATCAATATGTACCAACATCATAAACTATACACCTCATGTATGTGCCAACTCATCAACTACTTGTCTCAACCATGTACTCAACATGTACAACCAAAATCCCCCATCAATTTCATCATCCAAATATTATTTGTAGCTCTATAATATACCTGGTGTATATGATCACATTCCTGCAAACCTTCCTTAACTTTAACAACAAGAGGCTAGTATTTTCATCAAACTTTTCTTTAGTCTCACATGCCTAGTTTTGGATTAGTCAACAACCCTAACTTGAAGTAATCATAAATTCTTATCTCTAATGTATACATATATGAAACTAATACACAATGTTTTTCAATGTGTTTTATGCAATTCCTCTAAGTGTCACTACTTGGAACCTCTCAGAAAAAGGAGTTATAGCAAAAATGGCATACCTTGCTGAATTCTGGCTTATTCTAGAGAGAGACCTTGTAGAACGTGCCCCGAATGAAATATTTGTTGAAATGATATAAAAATGTTACAAAGAATACTAAAAACTATAAACTAAACAACACATTTTATCTCATTGAAGTTGGATCTTTTATGAAGAAGTTATGACATTTTTACCCGAAACACCTGTTTTTGACTAGTTTCAGGACTATCCACAAACCCTATTTTCCACGGAGTGTAACTCCCAAAATACAACGACCCACAATATGAATGTTTTACCAAAGATACTTGGATATGTTTTCTCAATATTATATCAATTTCAGGATCTGAATCATTACAGAAAATCAATTATAGCGAAAATGGTCAGATGACCTATAAATAACATACCTTAGAAAGCACCATCAAAAGAATTTATCTTTCCTTTCATTTCGGCCTTCTTTTCTTCACTTTCATTAGAATTTCGGCTTAGATATCCTTTGGTTACCTCAGACACCTATACGCATTCAATATGCTCAAGTGTATCTCAAATGAGAGAGCCTTGCCTCTTATTTATACTCTCCAAGTAGCTTCCTTAAAAATATCTTCTAGGTCACTTGGTCCCACTTTCCTTATTTTAGGGTTAACCCACTTCTAATTTATCCATTAAATTTATTATTGAAATAATTTATTTTGTATTCACTTTGAATTATAATACAATTATTATTTCACTTTATTATTTACCTTATAAAATCTCTTAAACCACATTGACTACTTTGACCTTTTGGGCTTCTAGATGACATATGAGGGTCCTCCAACTTCGTAAGGCCCTAACTCTCAAACTATGAGGAGTTATGTGACATTCCACATACCACCATAAATGGAATGACATGTACTATCGATATAGAATATTATAATCTAAAAATATATCATAACTCATATCGTTACCCATCAAACAAACTTGCATCCATTACCCAAACTTGGGGTCTCCAACTTCTCATGGCCATAACTCTCTAACCGTGGGGAGTTATGTGACGTTCCACATACCATCAAGAATTGCATGAAAAACACTATCCATATAGGATAGTTTCCCTGACAAATTCAATGTCCTTCATCTCATTATTCCACAATTAAGCATGGGTTCTCTTACTCCGCAAAGTGTCTTCCCGTGAGGGCTTTCACCATAAGGGGACCACTTTGGAGTTCATCCTTATTTACTTCTTATCAACCATGACAAAACAATAATGAGTCATATTTACATCAGACAATAAACCTTTGTGCTATGGGGATTTCTTCAAGGGTTGACATCAATGACAACCAACATTAATCAACATAACCTTCCTCACCTTCATCTCGAAGGAAGACAAGGTGGAAAACCTGAACAAATTTTGCCTAATTTCCCTCTGTAACAAGGTCTACAAAATCATCACTAAAGTTATCTATGTGGATGGGAGGAAAATCTTGGATTGGGTTATCCTTTCCAAATGGTTTAATCCACTCTCTGAAAATTTCCAAAACCCTTGGTATTCTCTTAAAATTAGATGTCTAAATCCCTCGATCAAATTATTACTTTCCCTTACCTTCTGTTATTACTTTTCCATGTTGGTCAACTACTCTCCTTCTACTTTCTCCCCCTCCAATGGTGTTAGGCAGAGAGATCCCCTCTCGACCTTCATCCTCATCTTGATGGATGAACATCCTGACAGATCCATCAAAACCACTGTGGTAGAAAATAAAATGAAGTCTTGTGTGTTGACGATGAGGAGAATCCCATCTCCCATCAACAATTTTTTGATGACAAAATGCTCATGGCTCAATATATAACCAAAGAATCCAGGGCTCAGTCTCAGTTTTTTTTTTCTTTCAGACTACCTTTGTTGTACAAGCTCACATCTACAAGATCCTTGGATTCCAAAGGAGCTCTCTTCCATCAAAATATATCGTTTCCTTCTCATTGAAAACAAACGAGGAAATTCATCATGAGATGACCTCATCTCCTAAATGAACAAGAAATTATCTAATTGGTCATTAAGAATGCTCAATGCATCATGACAACTGGTATGATGCAGCAACATCGTAGAAAGCCAAAGCACGTGCCTAGTCAAAGGAACAACTGAATGCGCTGATGTAAAAAGGACACGCATTTATGAAAATGTTTTGAATTTTGAAATCTGAAGCATTAATGCAATAGCTAGGAGAAGCGTACTTACGTTTATGTCTTGGAGATATGAACAGATCTGGAGAAATTATTCTCATCAGTCGAATGTAATAGGTATTTAAGTATGTTTAATGAAAGTAGGTAGATTTGATTTAATAGATTAGATAGTTTAGAAGCGTAGGAGGGAAAACAGGTATAGACACCCTCACCCTTGTATCATTGTAACAAGAACATTATGATTTTAGATTTTTCATAAGCTGTAGAGTTGTAGCAGAGAACTGTAGAGAAGAACCCATGTACACGAGAACTTGAGTTAATATATGAAGCTTTGACTCAATTTTCATGGTGTTATGATGCTTACTGTTTACATTTGTTGAATGGTATGTTTACAGTTGTTTTATTTTATCTGTTATGCATTTGTTTCAATGTTGTGTTGTGTCTATGATTTCATGGTGAATGTATGAAGTATGAGAGAGGAGAAGAATGAGCTTCAATTATTTCTCTCCCTGATAATTCCTGCAAGGAGTGCAGTGAATGTCCGCAAGGTGTGCGTTGACGAGGTTTTGAGTTTTATCTTAGAAATATCAGGACATATATCATTGTTCTCATACCAGATGAAGTGCAGGTGAAGCATAGAGTCATGCAAGGTGTGCGCAGGCCAATTGAATCCTTGGATTTTATAAATCCAGAAAGAAGATTCAGAGATTTTTGTTGCAAAGAGTGCACAAGGTCGAAGAATCAAATAACTAGAGGTTATTTGAATATTTGTCGCAAGGAGTGCGAGCAGGGATCCTTTTGGGAAGCTTGAGTTTACAAGTGAAAGCTCAGGAGGGATAACACCTTTGAAGTGCTCAAAAGGAGACAGAGATCGAAATATCCTCATAGAAGTCAAGTTCAGGAGGACAACACTGATTCGTTTGGGCAGAAGTCATTGAGGAGTGCATTTGGTGGTTTGAATTCTCCGTGGAGAACTCACGAAACCGCGATGACCATAGGATATAGAGGAGCTATAAGGTGGTTAGGAGTTGGATGAATTTGCCACCTTGAAATCAAGAGTCAACGTGAACTATTGATTGTGGTCAGTTTGAGCCGACAGATCATTTCAGGGATTCAAGATTCTTAAGTTTGGAGTGCAGGCCAAAATCCTTGGTCACTCTAATTCTCGAATCGCGAAAGGGATTTTTCGGGTGTGAAGTTTTGACATTTCGGTATTTCGGGGTTCAACATTCTAGAAATTCTGATGAAAAGGAGTCGGGGCCCTTTGCATTGAAAATCCCAAAGTCGTGAAATGCGATGTGTCTTTGGAGTGGAATTTCGACGTTTCGGCTTTCTGGGGTTCAGGAAGTAGAGGAGGCAGTGACTTTGGAATCGAGAGTTTCAAATTACCGGTTCGCGAAATCTCGAAGAGGGAAAGGAAAAATTACTGAAAATATTGAGGGACAATAGTCGTTGGGTACCAATCGGGTTTCAGGGTTTCAAGACTCAAGAAGTGGAGTTGCATGGTCAACACAACTTCAGAAATCACAAAGAGAAAAACACCGAAAGATGGGTTCCAAGTATCAGTCAGAGGATACGTGTGGCGGGAGTCAAAGGAGGGGTCAATCTTCAGTGAAAATCTCAAAAGGCCATCGATCTCACATTCCATGGGACGTTGAACCCATTTCAGCATACCGACATTTCGGAGTTCGTGGAATCATAAGGGAAGAGGAATGACTGTTGGCTATTCACTCAAAGTCCTGAAAGCCGAAACTAGTGGGTAACAGGTGGCATGTGCTCTTCGCGTTGGAGGAGTAAACCTTCGTTGACATTTTGGATTTCGGCGATTGTAAAAGTTGTGACATTGCATCAAGAACCTCCAACTCACGAAGCCCGAAATCTTTCGTGGCTTAAACAAAGGGTTTGATTAACCTTTGGCGTGGTTTTAGTGATGATCCTGAGCGGATCTCAGCCCGAGGGAAGGGGGTCTGCATCAAGTGGTATTAGATAACATAACAAATTCTTTACTTTCTGTAGCAGAGAGAAAAGAGGAAAATTTTTCAGCCATGCTGCTAAGAAGAAAAGATAGGTCAATGCCTGATCCAGCAGTGGAAAGAGAAATGCGTGAGTTACATGCCAGACTTGATGCTATGGAGACATCACAGAGGTGCATAGTTGACACTGGGGATATCAGAGAGGATGAAAGTGAAAATGAAGCTGGAAACGAAGGAGAAGAAGTTGCAGTCGAAGATGTTGTAGATGAACGCCTATTCAGGGTTGTTGCAAGGATAGGTGCTAGAGAAAAAAAGGACATTCCAGTGTACGAAGGAAACTTGGATGTTGAAGAATTTCTAGACTGGATTAGAGCTCTAGACAAATATTTCTACTATGAGGATGTCGAGGAAGACAAGAAAGTAAAACATGTCGTTACTAGACTTAAAGGGCATGCAACACTGTGGTGGGATGAACTGCAGGCTGACAGATGCTGCAAGGGCAAGCAGAAAATCAAAAGCTGGGATAGAATGGTTGCAAAGATGAAAGCCAAATTTATACGTAGGGATTATCAAATCACTCTGTTTCGGAGGATGCAGAATTTGAGACAGAAGTTGATGTCAATGAAAGAATACACTGAATAATTCTACAGGATAAATATCAGAGCAGGTCATCGGGAAAGCGACGATGAAAAATTTTCCAGGTACATGAATGGTTTGTGATATGACATTCAAGATGATATGGGCATGATGACCATTCAAAATGTGGAAGATGCTTATCAGATAGCTCTGAAAGCTGAAGAGAAGCTGAGCTGGAAGCAAGGTCAAAGAGGCCAAGGTAGAAGTCAAGCCAGAGGCAAAGCAATTGCCCAAGACAAAACTCAGAAACCTAAAGAAGAGGGGAAGAAACCTCAACCTGAGAGAGGAGGAAGCTCAAAAGGAAGGCAATATGATGATAAAAATACTTTTCCTCGAGCCATAGGAAGAGGAAGAGGCAGAGGAGGTGAAGTGAAATGCTTTGTCTATGGAAAAATCGGACATAAATCCTATGAGTGTCCAGATAAGAAGGAAGATGGTGGTGAAACTCACATTTACGAAGCTCAAGGATGGAATGTTGAAGCAGAAGGCACTGAGGGCAGAATATCTTTGATGATGAGGAAAGTTCTCTTGAAGTCGGAGAAGGAGGCAGAGAACCCAGCCCAAAGAAATAGTTTGTTTCGAACTGCTTGCAAAACTAAATATAGGGTATGCAAGGTCATAGTGGGAAGTGGTAGCACAAACAATCTCATATCTATAGAGATGGTAGAAAAGCTAAAGCTGGAGACTGTTGTACATCTAATCCCATATAGAGTTTCATGGCAACAAAAAGGACATCAGGTAAATGTCACTAAACAATGTTTAGTGGAATTTAAAATAAGAGGATATAAAGATGAAGTATTATGTGACGTCATTCCCATGGATGTTTGTCATCTATTGCTGGGTAGACCATGGAAATATGACATAAACGTAGTTCATGATGGGAGAAAGAACACGTACACCTTGGAGAAAAATGGTAGGACTCACATGTTGCTGTCGATTAAGGATAAAGAAGTGAAAACAGAGACGAGCAACACTATACTTCTCATGAGTGGGAAGGAACTTCTTAATGAGGTTAAGAAGAAGGAAGACACACAATTTATTGTGGTTAGAAAGCCCAAAATTGTTTTGACCAGTATGAGAATAGATGATTTACCAGAAGAAATCTAGGAGTTGCTGGGAGAGTTTATTGATATAGTAGTGGACGAACTACCATGTTCGTTGCCACCTATCAGGAGTATAAGCCATCATATCGATATTATAACTAGAGCCAGTTTTCCGAACAAAGCCACGTATAGGTTGACGCCACAGGAAAATGAAGAAGTTAAGAGACAGATCCAGGACTTAATGGATAAAGGATTGATTCGAGAGAGCTTGAGTCCATGCGTTGTTCCGACAGTGCTCAGCCCAAAGAAAGATGGAGGCTGGAGAATGTGTACAGAATCAAGGGAAATCAATAATATTACCATCAAATATAAGTTTCCATTGCCAGGGATGGATGACTTGATGGATTGCTTGAGTGGAGCAATATTTTTTTCAAAGATTGATTTGAAAAGAGGTTATCATCAAATTCGAATGAGAGAGGGTGATGAATGGAAGACAACATTCAAGACGAATGAGGGGCTGTATGAATGACTTGTCATGCCATTTGGCTTAATGAATGTGACCAGTACTTTCATGAGGTTGATGAATGAAGTCCTGAAGGATTTCATAGGGAAATTCATCATTGTATATCTTGACGATATATTAATTTTCAGCAAGACAGAAGCAGAACACTTAAAACATCTAGTTATAATAATGAGGAGATTACAACAGGAGAAATTGTTAATTAATATGAAGAAATCATAATTTATGAGGACAAAACTCATTTATTTTGGTTTTGTTATCTCTGCAAATGAATTAAAAATGGATCCGAAAAAGATAAAGGCGATTAAGAATTGGCCATCGCTGAAGAGCGTGTTTGAAGTTCGAAGCTTCCATGGTTTGGCTAGCTTCTACAGGAAATTCATCCAAAACTTTAGCGGAATTAGCACACCGATGATGGATATGGTGAAGAAACGACACAAATATTTTCATTGGATAGAGGAAGTGGAGAAGAGTTTCAATATGCTGAAGAAGAAGATCATTGAGCAACCAATTCTGGTTTTGCCAGATTTTAGCAAGACATTCCAAGTCAGATGTGACGCGAGTGGATTTTCAATTGGAGTGGTCTTGAGCCAAGACGACAGGCCAATTGCATATTTCAGTGAAAAACTGAATGAAGTGAAGATTAAGTAATCCACATATGACAAAGAATTCTATGCAGTCATACAGGCACTGAAGAAATGAAGACACTATTTGGTTCCCAAGGAGTTTGTTTTGTACAACGATAATCACGCTTTACAATTCTTGACTCGACAAGAGTAGTTGAACAAAAAACATGCTAAATGGGTTGAATTCATGCAGAATTTTACTTTTGTGATTAAGCATATTTCTGGAACTGCTAACAAAGTTGTTGATGCTTTGAGCAGGAAATGTTTGCTTATGCAGGAGTTCAGAGTTAAGACTTTGGGTTTTGATAACCTTAAATAAATGTATAAGGATGATCCAAACTTCAAGGAGGCATATGAGGCATCTGAGAATCCAATTCTCAGGGATAGAAGCCAATGGACTGAATACATGATCCAGGATGGATTATTGTTCAAAGGAAATCAACTATGTATTCCAAAATGCTCCACGAGGGAGAATTTGTTGAAGGAAAAACACAGTGGAGGATTGGACGGACATTTCAGTCATGACAAGACATTCTCAAAGTTGAATGGCTCATATTTTTGGCCAGGGATGAGGACAGATGTCAAGAAATTTGTGGATAGGTGCAGAATTTGTCAACACATGAAAGGAAAAAGGCAGAACACGGGGTTATACCAACCATTACCCATACCTGATAGGTCGTGGGACGCAGTGAGCATGGATTTCATATTGGGAATACCAAGGACACATAGAGGATATGATTCAATCTTTGTGGTAGTCGACAGATTTTCAAAAATGACACATTTCATACCGTGCCAGAAAACCAGTGATGCAACTCATATTGCGAACCTGTTTTTCAAGGAAGTCGTCAGACTTCATGGCTTGCCAAGGAGTATCATTTCTAATCAAGATACCAAGTTCGTAGGACATTTTTGGAGGACCATATGGAAGAATTTGGGGACAAGTTTGTCTTTTAGCTCAACGTATCATCCTCAGACGGATGGATAGACAGAGGTCGTGAAGAGGAGCTTGGGGGATTTGTTAAGAAGCTTAGTGACTGAACACCACAGTCAATGGGATCACATTCTTCCACAGGTGGAATTCCCTTACAATGATTCACTCAATAGAAGCATAGGGAAGAGTCCATTCCAGATTGTATATGGAATGCAGCCAAGGGGAGTTTTTGAATTGAAAGATTTGGAAAAAAATGAATTCAGGAGTGCTAGTGCAGAGGGCTTTGCAGAAGGAATGAAGGAGCTTCACAGCCAAGTTAAGGAGCAATTGCAGATTTCAAGTCAAGAATACAAGTGAAGAGCAGATCAACACAGGCAGGAACTTCAATTTGAAGTTGGTGATCTGATTCTTGCGCATCTGAGGAAGGAGAGGTTCCCAAGGGGAACATATAATAAGATGAAGATGAAAAAGATTGGATCGTTCAAGGTCATAAGGAAATTTGGGGCAAACGCATATAAGATTGAATTGCCCGATGGGGTCGAAATCTCACTGATATTTAATGTTGCAGATTTGTACCCTTACAGAGCTGAAGAAGCATGAGAAAAGGAGGAACATAAAGAGGTTCAATGGAAAAAACAAATGCTTGTAGCTGAAAAGCCATAGATGGAAGGCATAATTGACAAAAGGATTAGCAAAAAGACCAGGAGGAAAGAGTATTTTGAATACTTGGTCAGGTGGAAAGGACATCTAGTTGAAGATGCCAGTTGGGAGGATGAAGCAGCAATTCAAAAGCATGGGCAGACCGTGCAAGAGCTCATGAACAAGAGTTCATGAAAATTTTCAAGCGAGGGAGTATGATGCAGGAGAATGGTAGAAAGCCAAAGCATGTGCCTAGTCAAAGGAACAACTAAACGCACAGATGCAAAAAGGACACGCTTTTATGAAAACATTTTGAATTTTGAAATCTGAAGCATTAATGTAATAGCTAGGAGAAGCGTGCTTACATTTATGTCTTGGAGATATGAATAGATCTGGAGAAATTATTCTCATCTGTCGAATGCAATAGGCATTTAAGTTTGTTTAATGAAAGTAGGTAGATTTGATTTAATATATTAGATAGTTTAGAAGTGTAGGAGGGAAAATGGATATAGACACCCTCACCTTTGTATCATTGTAACAGAAACATTATGATTTTAGATTTTTCATAAGATGTAGAGTTGTAGCAGAGAATTGTAGAGAAGAACCCATGTACATGAGCACTTGAGTTAATATATGAAGATTTCACTCAATTTTCATGGTGTTATGATGCTTACTATTTAGATTTGTTGAATGGTATGTTTACAGTTGTTTTATTTTCTCTGTTATGAATTTGTTTCAATGTTGTGTTGTGTGTATGATTTCATGGTGAATGTATGAAGTCTGAGAGAGGAGAAGAACGAGTTTCAATTGTTTCTATCCCTGAGAATTTCTGCAAGGAGTGAAGTGAATGTCTGCAAGGTGTGCATTGACGAGGTTCTGAGTTTTATATCAGAAAGATCAGGAGAGATATCATTGTTCTCATACCAGCTAAAGTGCAGGTGAACCACAGAGTCGTGCAAGGTGTGTGCAGGCCAATTGAATCCTTTGATTTTATAAATCCAGAAAGAAGATTGAGAGATTTCTATTGTAAAGAGTGCACAGGGTCGGATACTCAAATAACTAGAGGTTATTTGAAGATTTGCCGCAAGGAGTGCGAGTAGGGATCCTTTTGGGAAGCTTGATTTTACAAGTGAAAGATCAGGAAGGATAACACCTTTGAAGTGCTAAAAAAGAGACGAATATTGAAATGGCCTCATAGAATTCAAGTTCAGGGGGGAGAACACCGAGTCGTTTGGGCAGAATTCATTGAGGAATGCATCTGGTGGTATGAATTCTCCATGGATAACTCGCGAAACCGCAAGTACCATAGGATCCAAAGGAGATATAAGGTGGTTAGGAGTTGGATAAATCTGCCACCTTGACATCAAGAGTCAACATGAACTGTTGATTGTGGTCAGTTTGAGCCAACAAATCATTTCGGGGATTCAGGATTCGTAAGTTTGGAGTGCAGGCCAAAATCCTTGGTCACTCTAATTCCTGAATCGCGAAAGGGATTTTTCAGGTGTGAAATGGCATTTCTATATTTCGGGGTTCGGCATTCCGAAAATTCCAATGAAAAGGAGTCAAGGCCCTTTGCATTGAAAATCTTGAAGTCACGAAATGCGGTGTGTCTTTGGAGTGGAATTTCAGCATTTCAGCTTTCCGGGGTTCGAAAAGTAGAGGAGGTAGTGACTTTGGAATCGAGAGTTTCAAACTCTCGGTTCGTGAAATCCCGAAGAGGGAAAGGAAAAATTCCTAAAAAGATTGAGGGACAATAGCCGTTGGGTACCAATCGGGTTTCGGGGTTTCGGGACTCAAGAAGTGGAGTTGCATGGTCAAAACAACTTCCAAAATCGTGAAGAGAGAAACATCGAAAGGTGGGTCCCAAGTATCAGTCAGAGGATACATGTGGTGGAAGTCAAAGGAGGGGTCAAGCTTCGGCGAAAATCCCGAAAGGCCATCGATCTCGCATTCCATGGGATGTTGAACCCATTTCGGCATATCGACATTTTGGAGTTTGGCGAGTCATAAGGGAAGAGGAACAATTGTTGGATTTTTTCTCAAAGTTCCGAAAGCCGAAACTAATGGGTAACAGGTGGCATGTGCTCTTCGCGTTGGAGGAGTCAACCTTCGTTGACGTTTTGGATTTCGGCGATTGTAAAAGTTATGACATTGCGTCAGAAACCTCCAACTTGCGAAGCCTGAAATCTTTCGTGGCTTAAACAAAGGGTTTTATTAACCCTTGGCGTGGTTTTAGTGGCGATCCTGAGCGGATCTCAGCCCAAGGGTAGGGGGTTTGTGTCATGGTACCTCTTAAGTATATCCTTCAATCCATGCCTCTTTACTTGTTTTAATCCATGGTTTCTCCCAAAGCGATCCTAAAAGTTGTCTAGAACCTCCAAAGATCATTTGTGTGGGGTGGAGCTTGCAAAGAAAAGAAATGGGATTTAGTCACTTGGACACGCTTAGTCTTCCTAACCTCAAACAAGGACTCATTCTCAAAGATCCAGATGTCCCCAGCTCATTTTGTGGAGCTAAATTAAGTACTACACTCTATGGGCCCTCCTTTGGTGCAAGAAGTACTACCCTCTCATAGAGCCTCAGGACTAGATCATAAGTACTACTCTCTCATAGAGCCTTAGGACATGATCATACTTTCAGGAAATTTTTCAAGCTCCTTAATATGGAACAATGTCTCGAAAAAGAAAGATAATATGGAACAATGTTTCCATTTTTGGTTGATTTACCAAGGTTATTTGTGATAATAGTAAGAAACCAAAATATATTTGAAATGGGCAGGGGTAGTGGAGTTATTCATCACCCTATTATAATTGTGTCTAACGTAAAGAACATTTCTATTAATTTTGTCTTATTTTTTTTTCTTTCTTCATAATTTTTGTTGGTCAATGTTGGTGATATTAACTCGTACCTTCCTTGTGCTTAAATTTTCATGAATTTCCAAAGGATATATATTGAGGTGAGATGTCGAGATGGGAGTCTCCAAACATTCATCGCAAACTCTCTAGGCTCTCCCAAGAAGGAAGAAGTGGAACCCCTTCTATGACTGAGACTTCGAGTGACCAATGACAATCTCGTCAGAGGAGATTATCAAACGAGTCTGTGAATAGATCAACTCCAGAATGTGCTCAAGCAAGTGTTATGAATGCAGCCTTCTTATATAGGTTGCGCATTGATACTCCTACACCTAAGAATGTAGGGAATACCTCAGGACAAGAGAATATTTTTGGTAATTTTATTTGATTTTGTGCATTTTTGTGCATTTAAATTTATGTCAAGTTAAATGTTGTAATTACTTTCAAATGGGTGTGTAGACAATGAGTTTAGAGTGAAGGATGACAATGAAAAAGAGAGTGGATGTCACGAAGATTCTAATGTTGGTCCACAGGGTGAAGGTGGATTTAGGAGGCAGTGTTATCAAGAAACAAAAGATTACACGCGTATGTCCACCTATCATAAAATTTATCAAAACAATGTTGTACATAATGTGTGTTGTGTGCTCGATCATCACTTATATAAAAGTGATATTCTTTAATAACATGTCGATTTTCGTTGGTTCTTTATATGTTATCAAGACTCCATTAAGCATGTCTATATAGAACATGGACAAAATCGTGACTTGATCAAAATGATAATATTCACTCTGTATTTATTTTTGTGCGGCGAATGTGTAATTCTCTGCAAAATCAACTACAGACAAAATTGTCCCTGGTGGAAACACTTCACAGGATTGTTTGAATTGTAAATCTTTCCATCGATCTCTATGTGAATGCTTGGTGTATTTATAAATTTCTTCCTCAAACTTATTCAAAAAATATATCACATAAATTTTATCTTCTTTCAAATCAATCCTTTTGGAAATAACATTTGAAGAATGTGGAGTCGTGTTGTTGATATATTCATATCTCTTCCAATTCATTGTTATATTATAAAATAATTGATTATTCATATCAATAGGATACTTTGACTGAAACAAACTTAGATTTCCACAACGATCACATTTCTTTCCACCAACACATTGCTTTTTGTAAAATAATTCATCACCTTCTCTTTTACATAGAATTTCATATATAAAGGCACGGAATGTGGAAGGAGGTGAACTTGGCCATAAAGTTTTACCAAAATCAAGAAAAGTGTCGTAACACAACTCAAAATCCACATGATAACAACAACAACAAGTGTCACGAACAATGATGGGTCTAACAAACCATGGTTGTTGTTGCACAAATGTATTGATGGAAATTTTAACTTCTTTGTGCTCTTCTTTGAACTTATTGAACAATTCTATTTGTGTCATTGGAAATATATGTTTTGAATGTTCTTCATATTGTTTTCTTTCTATTTTTCATCACAACACATCCCTTGTATGTGGTGAAACACGAGATTCTGTCAACCAACAATTACGGACCAATTCTTTAACATTTTCTACAAGTCTATCTTTGTAAGGTTGTCTAGAAATTACTGTCCAACAAGTCAGTTCATCATTTGCATCTATTTGCAATCGAATTTTTCTATGTTTGTACAATGCTTTTCTTGACGTTCCCATATTTTTTTTCCATGTGTCGTGTCAAATGATCTTTTATATTGCTAGATGAAACAATTGTTGTTTGTATCGCTCTATGTGCAACACTGACATCTTTTTTTTGAGATTTTCCAAAAGCTTTTAATACAGTAGTTATATTGTCAAAGACATTTTGTTTCACCTTTGTATCTTTTGTCGAATTTTGAATACCCAATAATGATGTAGCTTCTTTTAACTTTCTTGACTTTATTATACAGAGTAAAAGTTGAGCTTGTATTGTTATTGATTCATCTTTGAAAAAAGTTTTATACATATTCTTAGTTCGATATCTTATATAATTCTTATCTTATTTCTTTCCAAATTTGTCAGTATCAACATTTTCTAATATTTCATCATCAATGTTGATAGATTCTCCTAAATATTTCAATTTAAAGTTTATATTAAAAAATGAAACCCGAACATAAATTCACTAAACTATATACAAGTGCTCATCTTGTATTATCTAAATTTATGTACATACCTATAGGTGATTCATCTTCTACTTCAATTTTGGCTTCAACATCTTCATCAACATTATGAGACAAATCTATTTATGTTTTTTGAAAAACATCAAATCATAATTACAATCAATTATACTAAACAATATTTTAAATTTGAATTCTATACTTTTAATATAGACAATATGTGCATGCATATCTGGTTGGATTTCTTCTTGTTAAAAATCTCTATTTACATTATCATCTTTTCTTTCTTCAATATTTGCACGTTCTCATTTATTTCTCCAATAATACTCTTTCATTTGATCGTTATGGTGAGTTTCATCTCGAGTGCGATCAAATTTTCTCTTGCACAAAGTTTTGTTTCCCATGAGTATAGTTATCTGTAAAAGTTATGTTCAAAAAATACTTCACCTTGAAAAAGTGCTCAACATTTATCTTTCAACATATAAATTGTTATTCCAATAAAAACTTGAACAAACATCAATTACCTTATTCAACAAAAACGAAAAAGATGATTCGAAACTTTGTTGAAAGGTTCTCTAGAAAACCATCAAACAAGCGCTGAATTGTATTAAATGTGTTCGGTCGAAAGCATATTTATACAATTTGGTGCGAAATGAAATGATACGACGTGTCTTTTCATTTTTTCCGGCTGACAGAATTCGCTCAACCATCTTTTGGCCGAAGCAAGGTTTTTTCAGTCAAAAACCTTGGAAACTGTTTAATTTTGATGGATTCCATTAGAATTTAGTTTTTCGGCCGAAAACTAGAAATTGGGACTGTATCTGGAAACCAGATAATTCCCCCAAGCTTTCCTAAACTTTGGAGGTTGCAGACTCCTGCAAATACTCAGAATTTGGTTTTGAAAATGACACTAGCATTTGCAAATTGAATCTACTTTCAATTCCTATAATTTGTTTTCATTTTCATTATTTTTATCTGATTTTATTTAATTTTTAAAAAAATCACTGCATAATATTTTCAGCAAACATTATGATTCAGTGAAATGAAATATCTGTATTTCTAAAAATACATAGTGAAAAATTTAGAATAAATTATATTAACAATCCTTAAATTGTTCTTTTCAAAAGGGTATTTTTAGATTTTAATTTTAAGTAAAAATTAAGGTAGATACAAGGTGGGGGAAAACATATATTTAAAATCTGCAACGTTTTCAGCTTGGTCAACTTCAAAAAATTCTAGAAATTATAGTGTTCATCTATTAGATTCAAAATTATAGTCATAATAAAATAGAGTCTTTGTAGACTGTTGCAATATATTTTGTTTGTTAAAAAAAAAAGGTTTAATAATAGAAACATTGTTGGGGGGTGGGGGAATAACCCATTATCATTCCTTTCATGTTTAAGGAACATACTATTAAACAATTGTCAAATTGACCTATAAAATCTTAATAAAATAAATTTGAAAAACAGTCATTTGAAAGCTAACAAAATTATTTACAAGTTTTGTTTTTACTGTAAAGTGAAATTCTAAATAAAAAAATACTTTTGTATGCCGAAAGTTGAAGAAATTGTGAAAATATAGTTTTTTTTCTCATAAAACAAGCAAAATAGACACCCGTATTCATGATTTTACCCTCTAGCATTGCAGATTTTCTTGGCTAGATTGCATTGCAACACTAGAGGGAAGTGGGATAGCCTAAAGGATTGTTTAGTAGTGAAGGGGATCATATTCCTTTTGTTGTACAATGTTGAGGGGGAAAGCAAGTATGGAAAGTGGGGTTGTTGTAGAATTAATGGATTGAAGGGTGACTTATCTGTCTATAAATGTTGTTGTAAAATTAGGCTAAGAGGGAAAATACATAGCGTAAAATATTAATTAGGCTAAGTGAGAAATCCTTAGCCTTAGCTAGTAAATTCCCCCTTGTTGTTTCATAGCATGGCATGAAGGTGGCACCTATTTGATATGGTGCATATGGCTAGGTGTAAAAATGCTCCCATGGAGCTATTTCCCCAAGTGTAGTTAATGATAGTTAAATTGTTGATTTGTATTGTTTATATTCTAGATACTAATGCTTGCGCTGAGTGTTGTGTTGATGATTATGTGCTCACAACTATGGAAGTTGCAAGTCTAGGAGTAAACATTAGGGTTCAAGAGTGCATGTTGAGCTACCTAGTAGCGATTCATATGAAGAATTGGGAGGCTTTCATAGCAAGATAATGTAATGTAGAGGGTTTAACTCTTCCTTTGTCATGTATATTGATTTATATCCATGTTAATTTGAGGTTAATGGCCTTGTGGGTATGCCATAAGAGGCAATAATCAAGAAGAAAATGTAATTATATCTATGTGAAAGAATTGTATATGAATATCATTGTAAATGCATATGAATGTTATTGTAATTTCCCATATATCAGGTATTGTTATTCAATGTATAAGAAAAAATATGTTTTATGTGCTAAGATGGTTGAATGTGCTCATGGGTTGTCGAATAATTGTTTATGGGCAATATATTTCTAATGCAAGCTATTATTGTCTATTAACTATATGTAAGAATCTTGGTTACAACTTAATTATGCGATTGTGTACATTACATTTTGGTATCAGAGCAAGAAGTTGGTGAAAATGGGTGGTTTCAAGAAGTAGCCCATATCCTCAATAGTGCACAGAAGACTATTGGGTATGTTACAATATCATATCAAAACTATTGGTTACAACACTAGGGATATATGGGCCATAAATCAACTTCTATACGAGTAAATTGTAGTTTGCTTGTCAAGTGTTTAACAAAATACCTCAAGGAGAATAATTGGGTGAGCATTCTTGAAGATGGAAATTGTCAAAATGATGGATCAATTCCAAAATTGGATTCTTTTTAAAGCATACAGAGGCACAATTTATGTAATTCCTAAATTGTAGAGTTTTTCTTCATGGAAAACATAATAGAAATGTAGCTTGCAGGATATGTGTTTGACAAAATTTCCATGAGGAAGAAGGATTGTACAGAGCCATAATTGAGAATTTTGGGTTTTATAATGTCAACCAGTGTAACTCTTGAATGGAAAATATCAATTTCATGGTGGATTAGGTGAATTATTATTATATATTTCAATGTTGTGGAGGATTTGGGGAAAAAATTGAAATCAACAAAATGCCCAAATTATAATGATGACATACAATTGAATTCACCAAAAATGGTGTCAAATTTCCATCTCAGGAGTAAATGAATGTAGAGGGGGTCGAATCAGAGAAGCCATGTTTGAAAATTCCTGATGGTTGTTGGTTAATTGGGTGTGTGTGTGTGAGAGAGAGCATGGAGAAAGTGTGAAAATTGAACAAAAGTGGCAACTTCAGGAGCCATAAATTTCAACTAAGAGCTTAGTATTGAGGATGGTTATAGTGGTTGGAAAGTTAATTCAAAGGGCAACATAATAGAAGGTTTAAGTTTTCAAAATACACATCTAATTGTTTCAAAAATTTGTAGGAATGGGGCCTCTAATCTTTAGTGAAAATTGCAACTATCAAATGTGGAAGAATTCCAAGGTAGTTTTAATTTTCTAAAGCAAGTTCAAGTTGATAGAGGTGCATACTAGACATGAAGATTGAGCAAGAAATATTGCAAATAAATCATGATGGTGCCTATACAATGGTGTAAAGGCACATTTGGAGGCAAAAAAGAATGACAATGAAAAATGGTTGTTTAATAGCATGTTGAAGGTTGGACCAAGGAACAAGGATGACCAGGGATAATCTAGCTAATGACATTACTATGATGTTAATATCAAGATGGATGAATTCCATGAATGAATATTGTTAAGGCCTTTTACAGATTGATTCTAGAATCAATCATGAAGAATGAAGGGACCAAGAAGCTAGTGTTCAAAAATAAGGATGGATGCATGTACTTATTGTAAGTAGTAAGTGCAATATGAATTGCAGAAGAAGATCTATTATGTGATCTAGATATGGTAATTGAATATTATATGAACAAAAGAACAATGACAAGTATAAGAAGTCATAGGAACTATTGGTTTTTGGACTTGGATTCTACAAGATAATGATTTACCAAGAGCATGGAAGATACAATCATGTAGAGAAGAGTTATAAGACTCATGAACACTGTAGTTGGTTATTATGTGAAACCAAGTAAAAATGAAAAGAATGAGAAGCATAGAACAAACCAACTAGTAAAGAAGGATATCAACATGCATACAAAGGTAATAAAAGTTCCTCAATCCTTAATATATAAAAAGAAAAATAAGCAATAATGGTTGCAAAGAAGAAAGCGATGGCAATTTGATATGGCAAAGGAAACCTACCAAGGTAAAAGAGAACAAGGAATTTTTGAGCTGATGGGAAACCATATATGTAGGCAAGTGTATGCATGCTTGGAAGAGTTGTAAGCTATGAATCAACAACTTATGTGTAAAAAATACAGTGAAATTGAATTTCCATTTAGTTTAAAGGTGCCAATGGAGGAATAAAGCACTTCATTGTATATGAATTGGTCTTGTTAAATAGAACTAGACTTCATAGAGATTATCCAATGAAGTGAAGAGAAATTCTAAAATGGAAACATTTCTATAGACAACTATAAATAAGGGAAAGAGATACCATCATGTCAATATTTGAGTTAGTTGAAAGATATTGCAACATTAAGGGAGTGATTCTAGCAAGTAAATTGGAATTATGGATGAGAGATAAAGGTAGGGAATTTTGAGCACATTCCAAGTGTATAAATGGATAAAAAACCAAAGAAGTGTAGTGATCTACAAAAGGGAAGTATTTATAAGGCATATGAAAGGCAAAGCATATCTATGTTGGATAGTATATGCATAATAGATTGGACTTTGGAGGAATCTATATGAAATTGAAGAGACAAAAATGTAGCATTACAGTGTGCTCAAATGTTGATTGATGAAGTCAAGTCTGAGGCCAAATTGGCCAAATAATATCATAGTGGTTAATAAGACTACAATATCAATATGAAGTAGGAGTGATATAATTGGTAGCATTGTGAGTGTTTGAAAAACTCAGGAAAGGTAAAATTGGGAAAATTTAACCTGAAAAAGGAAACATATGATGAAGATGCAACAACAATATGGTATTTAGGTTGGAAATGTGGAGTGGAAAAATTGGGATTGGATGGAAAGAGCTCAAAAAATAGAGCAACAATTCAAAGATGGTCAAAATAAAAGCCCAGGAGTTTTCTAGAATCCAATGGGACTTGAGCAAAATCAGAGACAACATAGGAAGTCATAATAATGTTCAAGAAGGATACAACATGCTGAAGAAGGTGTCATAGCCTCAAATTATGAGCATGGCTAGAGAGGCAGTCGTGATAATAAGGGAGAATTCCTTAACGTTTCTCTTGTTGCATTGATGTATTTCAAATATTGAGAAAGCCATTAAGTATTGATATATTCAAAGCATAGGAATGCTAGAAATTCAAGAGATTAGATTGCTAGAATGCATATGCACTAGTAGACTTGTTGAGAGCTAATGCTTGATGCATTTTAGTGCATATGGAAATGCTTGAGCATATATAATATGCTTATACTAAGATTATTCTACTGATATATATGAAATAAAAATGTTATAATTATTAAATGTGGCTAATGATGGATTATGTAACCAAGAAAAGGTTGATAGCATAGCTAAAGATGTTGATGATGCTGCTACATATGAAAATCAGTATTATGAAGAAAAGATGAGGACAATAAAATGTTGATCATGAAGTGGGTGAAAGGAGTATGTGAGCCAGTATAACACACCAACTTATCATGTAGCATAAAATAGGTTGATGGAAACCATGCAGGTATGGATTTTGTATGCTTATGTTTCATAGATGTTGAAGGGAAATTAGGTAAAGATTCCTTCAATCAAGATTTGATATCCTAATTGATATGTTAATTTTATTTGAATGCATTTATGTGAATGATATTCCACTTGGTGTG
>JZKD02S2011033.1:2113788-2137320 GCA_000966675.3 Picea glauca
TCACATAGAACCTAATAATGCTTCTTGAGACTTCTTCAATTTATGCAATTCTTCAATTCTTGGAGTACTCTGATCCTGTAGATAATATTACTCAATGTATTCTCTGAAACTCCTCTAATTTTTACTCCTTGAATCTTCCCCAAAAAGAGGTTATAGAAAGAATGGTAGACTTTATTCAATTATGGTCTATTCAGGAGACCAAACTTGTACAGAATGCCCCGTGCTCAATATTTAACATCTGATTCTGAAACTCGCACACAAGAAACAAAAGCTCGTACTATTTCAAATGAAATTCATCCCACATCATTTGGATTCTCAATGAAGAATTTATGACTTTTTACCAAGAACACTTGTTTATTGACTAGCTTCGGGACAGGTCACAAACCCTATCTTCCACAGAGTGTCTCCATAGTTATAGTGAATCAAGAGATGAAGTTTTTACCAGAGGTACCTTGATATGTCTTCTCAATACCATAGCAATTTCACCATCTGAATCATTCTAGAAACAAAGTTATAACACAAATGGTAAGATGACCTGAAAATAACATACCTTAGAACACATCACCAAAAGACTTCATCCTCCCTTGAAATCTGGCCTTCTTTACTTCTTATTTCCTCTTAAATTCGACTTGTATCAAATGAATTTATAATGATGTTTATTTATACCATTTATGTCACTTCATTTTAACATTAGGGCCGACCTGACACTTTCTTATTTTGTAATTCTTTTCTTTAATTATCTTCAGGGCCTACATGTACTTCCTTCTTGAATTCACTTTGTCATTTTCAAAAATTCATTTCTCCTCAACCATGATGATCCACGTGACGTGCCACATACCACTGGAAAAAACATGATGTATACTATCCATTCATGGGCGTTTTATATTCATGTGCATTTTCCTTCATTTCCAAATACCTTTATCAATCTTGTGGTCCAAAACCCATGACTAGGGTTGACATCAATGACAACAACCAATCTTCCAACAACAAGAACATTTTTACTTTGTCATATAACTTCTATCTTTATTTGTCATTGAACCTTGTCACTTGACCCATCTTTAGATGAGGCCTTAGCACCCTTGGGATACCATTCATTAATTCTGAAGAATATATCTTGTTGAGTATCCTCCAACCATTCATTAATTCTAAAGCATCTATCTTGTTGAGTATCCACTAAGCCTTTTTAGTATCATCAAGAAAAGTGTCATCCACTAAGACATTTTAGTATCGTAGATCCTAAATATCCTCGCTAAGGCTACATTTCCTTCATCACCCTATCTACATCAATTCCTAAGCCTAATGTTGGGACTTTAATGCCTCTTTCTATCCTAACAAATTTCATACAACTCTAATGTTGGGACTTTAATGCCATTCTATAAAAGAGAAGACTCACACCCCAAAGCATACCAAGGTAACAATAATGGGATGCAAAGTATGATATGAATCAAGTAAACAAGGACCCCAATAATTTTGTTACATACAATAGAATAAAGTATATTCTCCAAGCAAAACATGGGTTCCCTAAATATTTGCTCGCTAACTTATCTTCTCAGTTTTTCGAGTGTTGGTACCAAAAACTTATATTCACACGATAACTTATCTTCTTGTTTTAATGAGTGTAGGTACCACCAAATAGGTATATATCGTATCTATCTTTCTCGAGTGATGATCAAGATATTCTTGGAGAGGTTTAAAGTGAGACGTGTTGTACTAGATCTATCGGTTATAGATCAACTAGATCTGAAAAGGTAAGGAAAAGATTTTGTATACGCATGCAATTTTTTATTTCCAACGGAGGGTCATGTAATTATGATGTTGGGAGCATAGGTGACATTGATTTTCCCTTGAGGTATAGAAATCTAGTGCAATGATGGACACCTAAGGAGCTACCTGAAGTGGACACATAATTCTTCATCAGTGGGAAGATGTATCACATTACTCCTTCATCCTTACATGGATTGGGGTTATTTTCCATGGATGGTATAAAGGTTGGCTATGGCACTGTAAATGAATTTATGGAGTATGTCGGACCATTATACAAATACAATCACTGGTTGATGTTGGTCCGATATATGCGAAGTATGCGGAGATACGGAGTTGCCGCAAATTATATACAACTATTAAATAACAATCAAAATAAAGGGGAAACTATGTGTATTGATGGAAGGCTAAAAGATTCTGGAAACATTATGGGATTTATAAATAGTACACGACCAGTGGAAACAACTAAGAAACTAAATTGCATATTTGAGGGACGCGAAGGAAATCATATATTTGTATGTGCAACAAAAACAATAGTTCCAGGTGAAGAGTTGTTGATGGATTACAACTTAAATCGAATAGATGGAGGGGGTGCGGCTAATGGGGTAAATATCTTACATACCATTCAACTCAACCTTTGATCAATCATTGTTATAATTTATCATTGCAATATTTTATTTTTTTACTGCATATATTTCATTTTTCATTATTTATTTTATGATATTACTGCAATATTTCATTTTTTAATGTTACAAATACTTTCATAACTCTTGTTGATTAATTTATTGTTTCAACATTTGTCTAGGGTGACTGTGAGAAATCACATGCTACATTTGTCCAGGGTCACCATGGAAATGCACCCATTGTGCCTCAACAGGTAAATGATAAATATAGTAACAACTTATGACTACAACAACTAAATTTCTGAAATTTCATTGTTTATTTTTTTGATATTACTGTAATATTTCATTTTTTTAATGTTACAGGTGAATTTCATAACTTTTGTTGATTGATTTATTGTGTCAACTTCTGTCCATGGTGACCGTGGAAAATCAACCACTACATATGTCTAAGGTGACTGTGGAAATGCACTCGTTGTGCCTCAGCAGATAAATGTAAAATATAGTAACAACTTATGACTACAACAACTAAATTTCTGAAATTTCATTATTTATTTTTCGATATTTCTGCAATATTTCATTGTTTTAATGTTACAAGTGAATTTCATAACTTGTGTTGATTGATTTATTGTGTCAACTTCTGTCCAAGGTGACCATGGAAAATCACCCACTACATCTGTCCAGGGTGACAGTGGAAATGCACCCGATGTGCCTCAGCAGGTAAATGTTAAATATAGTAACAACTTATGACTACAACAACTAAATTTATGAAATTTCATTATTTATTTTCTGATATTAGTGCAATATTTCATTTTTTTAATGTTACAGGTGAATTTCATAACTTTCGTTGATTGATTTATTGTGTCAACATCTATCCAGGGTGACCGTGGAAAATCACCCGCTACATTTGTCCAGGGTGACCATGGAAAGACACCCATTGTGCCTTAGCAAGTAAATGTTAAATATAGTAATACATTATGACTACAATAACTAAATTTCTCAAATGTTAAAGTTAATCTCGTTAATTTTATTTATCAATGTATTGTGGCATGGTCAACGTGGGAAGGCACCCACTGAGGATCTTGATGAGGACGAAATATTTTATTCCACTGACCCAATAGCAATTGTCACGAAGGCCTTGAAGAAGGAAAACATAGAATATCTAGGTTTGTTTTGCAAAAGACCCCTGACACAGGAGGACAGGGAAAGAATTGTAGAGCTACAAAATCTAATAACTAATTTTGGGGTAAGTGACATCTTCACATATTTTTATCAGCTATGACAATTTCATATCCGTTTTTTTTTTTTATATTTTCTATATGATCTAATAAAGCAAAGTTTTATGTTTGTAGGATTTTTTAAACCCCGTGCCCCGAGAACCTGTCGAGGCTGCAACTACTATAGGTAGTAGTGATGGTCCAATGCAACAAAAAAATCTACATAGAAAAGTACAAGTGAGGATTTTTTACCCTCTTGAGGTTCCACTCGAATCCAGTGATGAGCGCAATGATGTTGACCGGAATGACACGCCAGAGCATGATGAGGCGGAGCCTGGGACTCCACATGACTCCAGAGATGAACGTATTGTAGATGGAGAGGAAGCTATTCATGGAGCAACACAAATTAAAAGCACTGGATCACTAGATCTCACCTTTCTGGTGGATGACGCATGTGTTTTGATTAAGATTCAGAAGATTGCAGGTATTTTTTAATTAATTGATTCATTTTTATCATGAAATTGAAATAGACATTTGTTGAGATTATTATAAATTAATAGATAACACATTTATGCAGGAAACAATATTTTCTATAGAAACTTGAATGACAAAGCATTGGAGTTGGTTGGCCCCACCATTCGCACATGGTGGAATGGCCAAGATAGAGAAAAGAAAGATGAATTGATAGCCCACATGGTAAACTTGTTCGACAATTCGTTCAACAAGAAAGTGATTACAAAGTTAGCCGACGAGAATTTAAAATATATCAGGGCCCAATATAGGGAGAAATTGCAATAAATAGGGATATCCTTATTCAATAAATAGGGATATTGGTGATATTAGGAAGTTTTGAGATCTAGGTATGAGTCTCAAGGTCCTAGACATAGTTGGGGGAGAAGAATGGAGAATTAGACCCTAAATTAATATTACAGGAATCCAATCCCAAGATCGATGCCTTGAACCAAAACTAAAACCTTTTGAGGGGATATTTGACCTCCATGTGGGCATATGTGAACCATCATGAGTTTAAGAGTAGAAGGTATGCATCATAGGGCCTCAACAAGGTTGAGGGAGGAGACCTCAGCCTTAGGTTGTAAAGGAATATTTTGTGAATCCAAGGCAAAAAACAACACCTCAAACCATTACACATGACCTCCCAAGGAGATCCTTTTCTTTAGAGTGGGTGTATTTGCACCATCAGGATTTTTTTAAAACTGGGTATCAGTCTCAAGCCCTAGAACAAGGTCAAGTAATGAAACTTAGTCATTAGGCCTAGAAGGTCACTTTCAAGGCTCAAGTGTCATGAACAAGGCCTTGAACCACCACACATTACCTCTTTGTAGGATATTTGACCTTCGAGTGGCTATATGAGCACCATTAAAAGGTTTCGAGCACTAAGGATGGGTCATAGGGCCATGGACATGGGAAAGGGATGAATCTTGGGCCTTAGGACTTAAAATTATCTTCTAGACATCCAATTCCAAGAAAAATAACTCAAATCACCACAGCCAACCTCCCAAGGGTGTCATTTACCTCTAATTTCATATATGGGGACTATTCAAAAATTTTGAGCACTAAGTATGGATCTCGATAACTTAGCCATGGTCACGGGAGGAAACTTAGGCCTTAATACCTAAAGGTATTCTAAGGCTCAAGGGCCATGAACAAGGCCTCAAACCAACACATGTGACTTGTCTATGGGATGTTTAAACTATTAACCAAATATGATCTCCATTAGAAGGATTTTATCACTAGTGTTGGCTCATGGGGTCCTATGCATGATCGGGATAAGATTCATAAGCCTTGGATCCTAATGTGTTAAGCCCTAAATAGTGGAACATTACCCATTAATTGGGGCATATTACATTTGTATTTTTATTTTATTTATGTCGACTTGGTTCCATTAGTTGTAATTGTACCTCCTAGTCTCCTACATATACCAAGAAGACCTTTTCATTTGGAATCATCTTGTATTTGTGAATTTATGATGTGTATAAGGAGGTTTCCCCCTAGAAGAGGCTTATTATCTAAAATTATCTCATTTTCAAGGCATGGAGTACTTATTCTTATGTTTTTATGCTATTTGGATTTTTTTTTCCTAACATTTGGTATAAGAGCTCAAGGTCTCGGGGTTTCGCTGCTGCATCTGAGACACCTTGGAATTTTCTCTATAATTTTTTTCTAGGATGTTTCAGAAGGAAATCCTTGGGGGATATTTATTAGATGGATCAAAGTGTTTGTAGTTAAAATATCAACTTCTGGGGATTTATAATTTTTTAGATATAGCCTGTGGAATATCGGGTTCCTGAATCATCCTGAATTTAGTCATCGCATAATTTTCTGTATAATTTGTTTTTGTGATGATCAAGACCGTGAAAATTAGAGGATATTCATAGGAATTATCAAGGTATTTTTGGTAAAAATTCCATCTTCTGGTTCATCCTAATTTTGGAGATACACCCTCTGTAAGATAGGGTAGCTGACTAGTCCTATTAACTAGTCTCAAACATGTGTTCTAGGTAAAATAGTGATATATTGTTCAATGAGTATCCAAATTAAGTGAGACTAATTGAATTGGATAGTTGACAGTCTGTAGTATTTATGGTGCAATTTTTAGAATAATATATCCCATATTGTGCACTTGGTACGCTTTACAAGTACGCTCTCTTGGAAAGGACAAAAATCAGCAAGGTGTGGGGAAGTCACCATAACTTCCACTTGTCACATTCAATTTTGATCAGACCTGTGGAATTGAAAAGACGACATATAAGATAACTAAATAATGAAATTTCAGACCCAGAAGGGCCAAAATTGTAAAGATACAACAGAAGAAAGATCAGCTAGCAGAACAACCTCCAAATCAAGGTTTAAAAGGTGCGTTCTTTTTTGGAAATTTGCATTTTTTTTACTAGAAAATCCAATTGGGGTGATTCAAAAAGTACAGTAAAGTGGGATAAAAGGGGTATCACATAAATTTTAGAAAAACTTATGGCTTTTTTTTAGGTACAGACGTGTTCCGGCATATCTAAACGTAGGATATATTGTTACTGGTCAGCGCTACAACTCGAGGATAGTGTGGTTCTTCCACATACCTAGAGTATATCGGAAGGCCCCTTTCGAATGATTGCACATTAGACAACACTTCTACGGATTTGATCTCCCATGTACCTGGTGTATATCAGGAGACCCCCTATAATCCTGAGACTTACCAAGTAAACCTTTTGGTCGTCTTATTGCTATAGTACATCGAGAAAAACACTCGGGGAAATCACTCTCTACTACTTGGGTAGTTATATAGTACAACTAAGGGCATGGCCAAGTCTCCTTAGTTAGTGCCCTGAGATATTGGGACGAGTACTATTTTTTTACCCCACACGTATATCAGAGAGCTATAGCACCTGACACTCCCTTTGTCTGTGAGAACCTCTGCTTGAGCCAATTAGGAATTCCTACCTTGCAGTGATACTTATCCAATATGCCATTAAAAAAAGGAACTTATACACCAAATAAGCCTTCAAACGGTCCTACTTGAACTCTTGATGAAGGTGAAGAAATGCATAGGGACATAAATGATTTTAAAAAGAAGGCAGTAACAAAATATCAACTACAAGGGATGATGGATTCAACTGAAGCTAAGTTGGAAGCAATAATGGATACTAAGATGGATGGTTTAAAAGGGGAGATTATGGAAGGATTGAAAAAGTTTCTAATAGAGAGGCCACCTGAAAGTGACAATGTATCCCATGAAATTCATGATGAGGACACAAGGAAGATGAATCAAGACTGGAGAAACTCCAACTTTGGGTTGAAGACCAACCAATTTTCTAAGATCGATATCAGGAATTTTGATGGCAAGGATCCAATCACATGGATACTCTAGATGGAGAAATTCTTTGATCTACATGATGTGCCACGCACACAAAAGGTACGAACTGCATCTTTATATTTAGAACCCAATCAATTTGTGTGGTATCGATGGATTTTTTCTCGCAAATGACTTGCCACTTAGACAATTTTCACGAAAGAAATGATAACACACTATGAGGATACAAGGAGAAATACCTTCTTCAACCAGTTGATAAATCTCAAGAAAAAGGGTTCAATTGTGAAGCACATTGAGAACTTCGAAAGATTGAATATAAAGGTTACAGATATTCCATATGAGAACCTGATTGATGTATTCATAGGAACTTTAAAGGATAACATTCAACATGAGGTTCTCCTTTGGGAACCCAAATCATTGGAGAATGTGTTCAGGGTGGCGAGACATGTTGAAAGTAAAGATATGGATATGGCTACTAGAAGGACCACTCCTAACATCTATCAAGAGAATAATGTTCCTTCTTCTAAAGCACCTCAACCTACAAGGTTGACACCTCAACAATTGGTGGAAGGAAAAGAAAAAGGTTTATGCTTTAATTGTGACAGCAAGTACATTAAGGGACATAAGTGTGGTGAGAAGAAATTATTCTACATAGATTGTGAAGAGGAAGAAGAGAGAGAACAAGAACAAGAACAAGAACAAGAACCATCTCAAGATGAAAACGTAGAATATATTTCTTGTGCAAAGTTGATTCCCACCATATCATGTAATACATTGGTTGGAATTATCACTCCTCAAAACCTCAAGATCG
Organism: Picea glauca; assembly: GCA_000966675.3. Classification (NCBI taxonomy): domain Eukaryota; kingdom Viridiplantae; phylum Streptophyta; class Pinopsida; order Pinales; family Pinaceae; genus Picea; species Picea glauca. The sequence goes on from JZKD02S2011033.1 coordinate 2,122,021, forward strand.
AAGGATATATCAAAAAGAAAAACGTAATAGTCCTAATTGATTATGGTAGTACTCATAATTTCATTCACTATAAATTAGCTTGAATCTCTCAATTGCTTTATATATTCAATGCCAGAGTTTCAAGTAATGATTACAAATGGAGGAACTATCAATTGCTCAGGAAAATTCCATAAGATCAATCTCATTATGGGGGAATATGTAATGAAGAGTCCAATGATTGCTATACCCATGGGTGGTGTTGATGACATACTAGGAGTCCAATGATTTCTATAACCATGGGTGGTGTTGATGTTGTACTAGGAGTCCAATGGTTACAATCATTGGGAACAATGGATTTTAATTTTCAAGAACTTTTCATGAAATTTTCATTGGAAGGAAGGGAAATTGAGTTAAGGGGTATCATAGGGAAACCCAATAAGGTGATAAGATCTAATCGCATCACAAAATTATTGAAAAAGGGGCATCAGGGTGTAATTGTACAACTATGCTCACTAGATGTTCAAACATTTAATCCATCTATTCCCCTAGATCTCCAAGGGATCATTGATAAACCTTCCAAAGTATTTGAAGATATTCCCAGAGGTCTTCCACCCACTCACGATCATGATAATCCTATTCACCTAATTATTGGAAGTGTTCCTCTTAACATCAAGCCTTACAGATACCCTTATGCCCAGAAGAGTGAAATTGAGCGTATGGTTGAAGAAATGTTAGAGGTTGGAATTATTAGACCTAGCCAAAGTTCTTACTCTACACCTGTGGTATAGGTACTCAAGAAAGAGGGCTCATGGAATATGTTTCCACATTATAGAGACCTCAACAAGATCACCATTAAAGATAATTTTCCCATTCCCATCATTGATGAATTGTTAGATGAACTGCATGGAGCATTCTACTTCACAAAGTTGGATCTCCGTTCAGGGTATCATCATATTATAATGAAGGAAGTAGATATCCCAAAAAAAACATTATGAACTCAAGAAGGTCATTATGAGTTTTTGGTCATGCATTTTGGCCTTACGAATGCACCTTCCAAATTCCAAGGGTTGATAAATTCCATTTTCAATTCCTTCCTTCAAACATTTGTGTTAGTATTTTTTGATGATATACTAATCTATACAAAGTCTTGGGAGGATCATGTTTAGGATGTTAACAGGGTGCTACAACTACTAAAGGAGCAACAACTATATGCCAAACCATCCAAATGTTTCTTTGAGCTAAAGGAGGTAGAGTATTTGGGTCACATATTGTATCTCATGAAGGTGTCAAGGTAGACCCTAACAATATTAAGGCCATGATGGACTGTCTGATTCCAAAAACATTGAAGAATCTTAGAGGATTTTTGAGTTTGACAGGTTAACTAAGAAGGATGCATTTTCATGGACTCCATAGGCAACTCAATCTTTTAAAAAACTTAAAGAGGTGATGTGCAAAGCTCGTGTCTTGACCACACCAAACTTCACAAAAACATTTATTGTGGAATGTGATTCCTCAAGAAATGGCATTGGTGTTGTTCTAATGCAATAATGAAGGCCCCTTGCTTTTGAAAGTCAACCACTCAAGGGAAAGGACTTACACAAACCCATTTATGAGACAAAAATGATGGAAATACTACATGCATTGAAGAAATGGTTCCCTTACCTCATAGGTAGGAACTTCAAAGTCAAAACAGATCATGACATTCTTAAATACTTCTTGGAACAAAGACTATCTTTAAAAGAACAACAAAACTAAGTGACCAAGATGTTGGGTTATGATTTTGAAATCATCTACAAAAAAGGGATGCAAAATGTTGTGGTAGATGCACTCTCAAGAAAGGATGAATATGTTGAGGCCTTTCTCTGTGCTATCTTGATCATCCAACTTGATTGGATAAAAAAAGAAATGGATGAATGGAAGAATGACAAAAAAGTGTGGACACTCATTCAAAGGTTGCAGCAGGATTCCAGTGCGCCAGATACATCTACATGGATAAATGATTCACTATTGTACAAAGATCGCTTATATTTATGTAATAACTCCCAACTCAAACAAAAGGTACTCTTGGAATTGCACACCTCTCTGTTAGGAGGCCACTCGGGATTTTTGAAAACCTATCACAGGGTCAAGAATGAATTTTTTTGGGATGGCCTTAAAATTGATGTTCAAAGGTTTGTGGCAAAATGTTTGGTTTTCCAACAAAATAAGGTGGAAAAAATTAATACCCCAGGTCTCTAACAACCATTATCCATCCCAATTCAATGCTAAGAGGAGGTTTCCATGGATTTCATTACAGGGTTACCGAAGTCTGAAGGAAAGAGTGTCATCATGGTGATTGTTGATAGACTAAACAAGTACGCACACTTTTGTGCACTCTCTCATCCTTTCAAAGCCAGTATAGTTTCAACTGCATTCATGGAGGCAGTTCAAAAGCTACATGGAAGACCAAAGATTATTGTAAGTGGCAGAGATCCCATCTTCACTGGACATTTTTGGATAGAATTATTTTCTTGTTTGTGTACTCAATTGGCTCATATCTCATCTTATCATCCTCAATCCGATGGACAAACTGAGATAGTGAACACATGTATGGAAGGATACCTTCATTTCTTTGTCTATGATAAACAAACAAAATGGTTCAAGTGGTTACCCTTGGCAGAATGGTGGTATAACACTTCCTTTCATACTGCAACAAAAATGACACCATTTATGGCGCTCTATGGATATCATCCACCATCCATCGCTTCTTCTCTAAAATAAAAATCTAAGGTTCAAGCAGTGGAAGATCACATTGAGCATCAACAACAAGTTCTCCAACTCTTAAAGGACAACATGACCATGGCACAAAATCACATGAAACAACAAGCAGATCAAGATCGTAGTGAAAGAAGATTTGAAGTAGGGGATTGGGTATTTTTGAGACTACAACCATACAAATAGATGTTCCTCAAGCAAGATAAGAAGGATAATAAATTATCACCAAAGTACTATGTCCCTTATAAGGTGTTGCAAAAGATTGGTACTATGGCATACAAATTGGAGCTTCCTACATCTTCGCAAGTACACCCAGTTTTCCATGTTTCATGCTTAAAGAAGGTTATATGTGACAAGATCCCAGTTCAAACTATATTTCTAGAACTTGATGATGAAGGAAAAATCATATTGGAGCCTGAAGCTATCACTGACACAAGAGTTCACCAGTTGAGGAATAGATCCATTTCAGAGTATCTCCTTAAGTGGAAGAAACTACCTGCTGAAGATTCCACTTGGGAAGATGATTATGTTATACAGAAGCATCCATAATTACTCAAGCATTGCTGACAACACTTGTATGAAGGGGAGGGGCATGTTAATCCCTAAATATTGGCACATTACCCCTTAATTGGGGCATATTACATTAGTAGTGTTATTTTATTTATGTCGGATTGGGTCCATTAGTTGTAATTGTACCTCCTAGTCTCCTATATATACCAAAGAGACCTTTTCATTTGGAATCATCTTGTATTTGTGAATTTATGTGGTGTATAAGGAGGTTTCCCCCTCGAAGAGGCTTATTATTTGAAATTCTCTCTTTGTCAAGGTGTGGAGTACTTATTCTGATGTTTTTATGTTATTTGGATATTTGTTTCCTAACATAATGAAACCTTCTAAGCATCCATGACTAGTAATGTCACCTTGGAACCTCACATATGATTTCTTGAGGGTATCCCTGGCACCCCCAAGTGGGGATATGGGTACCATTAAGACGTTTTTGAGTAGAAATTATGGTTGTTGGGGAACTAATAATTGTCAGTGGAGGAAGCTTAGGAATTAGCATCTAACACGGCTTCTAGGGATAAATGTACATGAATGACACCTTGAACCACTATAGGTGACCTCTCGAGGGGATATTTGGCCATCAAGTGGGGATATGAGTAGCATTAGGATTTTCTGAGAACCAACTATGAGTTTTGGGGCCTTGGACATGGTCTAAGGATTTGAAAAATTTATCCTTATGCCATAAAGGAAGATTCTAGTCATAAAAGGCCAAGAAGGAAAACTATAGTATTCCAGATATAAAATAGTATGTAGAAAAGAAATAAGTAGCTAGCAATAAACAATGATATAACCAGAACAATACCAGAAAGAGAAATTTGATTACTGATTGCAATGTTCACTTGCCTCTTTGAGGGGGAAACCTCTAGTAGAGAAGAGCTCTATTAGAATAATATCCAAGACAATATTTCTTATACCCTCTACTTCTATTTATACTAAATCTATTTATCCAAAAGAACCATCTAGAGGAAGATCCTTCTAGAAGCGAGAGCTTCTATTAGGACTTCTTACATTTGATTTATTCTTCCTTATTTATAGGCCTTATTAATATTGGCCTTTTTTACATGGAATTATATTATTCTAACTACGTGAAGCGTTAGGGAGGTTAGGTCCCTAACATGCCCTCCCCCTTAAATAAAAACCTTGTCCTCAAGGCTTCAGATGATGGAATTGTTGTAGAATCATGGTCAGCTCCCAGGTGGCATCTTCTGGAGGTGTATATTTCTATTGGACTAACACTTCCTGGATGGTGAGTTGATGGAGACAATGCTCTCTCTGGGTCAAGACTGCTTGTGGATGAAACCATATGGAACCTTCACCTTCTTCATCCAACTGAGGAAGACTAGTTTGAGTTTGGCACTTAGTTCCAATCACCTTCTTTAAGCTGGAAACATGAAAAATAGGATGGAGCTTCAAATGACTAGGTAGAGATAACTGATAGGCCATCGATCCCACATGCTTGAGAAAGGACCATAAAATTTGGGCGCAAGTTTATGACATTGTTGAGATTTGAGTGAAGTATGCTTATAAGGTTGTATTTGAAGAAATACCTAGTCCCCTTCAACAAAATGGCATTCAGAACGACCTTGATCTTCTTTTTGCTTCATGTAATTCTGAACCATGACCAAATTGTATTTGAGGGCATGAAGAATATCCTCCCGAACTGTAAGAGTGGTTTCAAGCTCCTGAACCTTTGAGACCCATAGCATATAGGAGAGAACTGATGGGGGATTTTGGTCATAGAATGCTTCAAAATGAGTCATGTGAGTAGTTGTATGGTAATATGTTTTGTACCATCATTCAGCTAGGGGTAACCATTGAGCCCACCGATTTTTCTTCTTAGATGAAAAACACCTCAAATATGTTTCCAAACAATTATTGACAACTCCAGTCTGGCCATCCATCCAAGGGTGATAGGAAGTGTTGAGATGCAATTGGGTGCCCTGTAGCTTGAACAACTATTGCCAAAAATTTCTGGTGAAAGTGGGGTCTTTGTCAGAGACAATAGAATTAGGCATTCCATCAAGCTTGAAGATATTATCAATGAAGATTTGAGCCATTGTGGTGGCTGTGAATGGGTGTTGAAGAGCACAAAAATGAGCATATTTGGAGAGACAGTCGACAACCACCATGATGACTGGTTTATTGCTTGATTTAGGTAAGCCTACAATGAAGTCCATAGAAATATCTTTCCAAATAGCAGGGGGAATTGGAAGCGATTGGAGGGTTCCCGAAGCTTTGATCATTTCTCCCTTCTTGCGTTGAAAAACCTCGCATTCAACTACAAAGGTGCGGACATCCTATTTCATACCTTCCCAGAAAAAAGAACGTTTGACCCGTTCATAGGTTTTTGTAAATCCTGAATGCCCTGTTGTGGGTGAGGCATGAATTTCAGAAAGCACTGTGGATTTAAGTTGGGATTTCTTGCATAAATACAAATGGACTTTGTAGTGAAGCTCTTCATTATGCCAAGAGTACCCTGAAGAAACTGAAGAATTGTGTTACAATTGGTGGAGGAGGTTAGAAATTTTGGGGTCTTGCAACCATTCCCGACGAACAACTTGGAGACATTCTGGTACAATGAAGGAGAGGGGGAAAAGGGACCCATCTTCTTCATATTTCCTGGAAAAAGCATCGGCCACTACATTTTCCTTTCTATTCTTGTAAATGATCTCATAATCATAGCCAAATAGATTGGTCACCCATTTTTGCTGAACTCGGGATGAAATTCATTGTTCCAGGAAATACTTGAGACTCTGATGATCAATTTTTATTTGGAATTGTTGACACAATAAATAAGGACGCCAGAGATCCACAGCATGTAAAATAGCTAACATTTCCTTTTTATAAATGGATTGGCCCAAATGTCGCTCTGAAAGTTGTTTTCTAGTGAAGGCCAAGGGCCTGCCATCTTGCATGAGTACGGCTCCAATTCCTTTTCCTGAAGCATCACATTCAAATACAAATGGAATTGTGAAGTCTTTGAGTGCTAGGATAGGGGTCGAGCACATAAAATATTTTAAGGCTTGGAAGGCATGATCTGCAGCTGAAGGCCAAATGAAAGCATTCTTTTTGAGGAGGGAAGTGAGAGGCATTGCAATCTTTCCATAATTCTGAACAAAATTCCTATAATACCATGTTAAACCCAAAAAACCATGCAAGATCTTAATAGTTTTAGGGCGAGGCCAATCTTGCATAGATTCAATTTTCTTAGGATCCACTCGAACACCATCCTTGCTGAAAATATGACCCAGGTATTCCACTTCTGAGGCCCCAAAGGCACATTTAGATAGTTTTAGGAAAATTTGGTGCTTAGAGAGTAGATGGAGAACTTGATTCACATGGGAGAGATGGGATGACCAAGTTTTACTATAGATGAGAATATCATCAAAGAAACTAAGACAAAATGATAGAGAAAAGGATGGAAGACATGATTCATAAGACTTTGGAAAGTGGAAGGAGAATTACACAATCCAAATGGCATTACCAAGAATTCATAATGACCTGCATGAGTGCGAAATGCAGTTTTGGTAATGTCTTCTTCTTTCATACGGATCTGGTGGTAGCCTGAATGTATATCCAATTTGGTGAAGTACTGAGCACCACTCAATTCATCCAAGTGGTTGTCAGTGACAGGAATGGGGAATTTGTCTTTGATTGTGAGTTTTTTTAGGGCGTGAAAATCAAGACACATGCACCAAGTACCTTCTTTCTTAAGTACCATGACCACAGGGGAAGATTAGGGGCTAGTACTGGGGCAGATAAAACCATCTTCCAGCAATTCATGAAAACCTTTCTCAATTTCATTCTTTTGGGAAAAGAGATGACGGTGAGGCCAAACATCGGGAGGAAAATTGCCCGATATGAGAGGGATGGAATGATCATGGACTCCACGGGGGGGGGGAAGTTATTTGGGGGTGGTAAAAACAACTTGGTGGATGGAGAGGATAGATTGGATTTCGAGATGCACAGAAGGCGTCTCAACAACATTATTAGAGTGGAGTTGGGCTATAATTCTTGGATGACCTTTTTTGAGGAGCTTTTCCATGCAATGGGAATTGATGATCTCATGGGAACCTGTTGTGATGACTTGGAACTCATATTGTTGTCCCTCCTGTTGGAATTGAATGGTTAAATCCTTAAAATCCATGAGAATTGGGCCTAGAGTGCATAACCATTCAACACCAAGAACAATGTCACAACCACCCATGTCTATAGCAAACATATGGGATTTCAAGTGACACTGACCAATTTGGAGACGCACATTTTCACATCGTCCCCCATATTTCATGTAACCACCATTGGCAATCATGATTTGAAAATTATTGACGGAACGTATGTAACAATTGCTTCTTGGGAAATTTGGCGATGAATAAAGTTATGGGTGCTAACAATGTCCACAAGGATGATGAATTTCCTATTTTTGATGTAACCAATTAATTTTAGAGTATGGGGAGCAGAGAATCTAGTGAGGGAATTAAGTGAAATCACCATGTCAATGTTGAGTGGGTTAGAGGGTAGGGTAAGGTCAGATGGCGGTGGTATTTCCTCCACGGGAAGAACAACAACATCTTCTTTAGAAATATCCTTAGTCACAGCCATAAAAAAAAAATTTCCTTACACTTGTGCCCAGGAAAATATTCTTCATCACAATTATAACAAAGACCTTTGAGTTGATGTTCAACCATTTCAGCCCTTGTTAATTCCTGGATCTTGAGGGGAGTTGTAGGAGGAGAAAAATTGGTGGGTTTAGAGCGAGGAGGAAAGGAGGTTTTGAGAGTATGGGAAGAGACAATTTATTGGGATTCCTTGGTGTGTTGAGTAGATTCCAACCAAGTTTGGGGGTGTTCCATGAGAACATGGGCACAAATTTCATCTTTGAGGCCACTTGTAAAGCATTCCCTAAATAAAGCATCTGACATGCCCTCTGTCTTGAAAGTCAAGTTCTCAAATGAGGAAATAAATTCTTACACTGTCCCAAACTGCTTTAACTTGGTCAAATGACCTAAATGGTGGGTTTCAAAGTCAAAGCGATCATAAAGTTTGGCCACAAACTGTGTCCAATCAAGATACGCTTGGTGTGCCTTTTTTTTCCATTGCCACCATTTCCATCGTTTTGGATCAAGATGGAGGACACCATAACTAAGCTTGGCTAAATAATCAATAATACCATGCAAAGAGAAATAATGTTCCATTTGGGTGACCCAGTTGGTGGGATCTGATCCATCAATTTTTTTCACCTCAATCCTAGGAGGGCGAAGGTCTCAAGAAAAGTGGTTAGTATGAGGACCTTGGTAATGGGAAGAGTCATGGTCATCTTGATAAGAGGGTTGTTCAGAAGAGGAAGGGTTATGGGAACGACCCAGGAAGTGTTCTTTGAGATATTTGATGTATGAACATTGTTCCTTGAGGATTGCAATATCCGAATTGATGGAGATAATATTGGTAGTGAGAGACTGGATGTCTTCCTTGTGCTTGTTGTTGTCAGCAATCAACGTATTCAGTTCTTGGGCTTATGTGGTATTAATTTGGAAAAAGGAGAAGGAAACTAGTATAGGGGAAACAAAAGGAATATGGAGGGGTGAGTGCAACCATTGAGAAAAATGGCGTCAAATGATAGGTACCACGACGATCAGGGTGAAAAGGGGGATCCAAAGGTATAGGAGCCAAATAAGGGTGCCAGAGATGGGTCGGGTCCACAAAAAACAATTGTGTTAAAAATGATAGGTATCACTGAAATTGGGGCGAAGAGAGGAACCCAATCATATAGGTCCCAAATAAGTGTGTCGGCCTGAAGAATACAATAGTGATGAAACGCCCAAATGCTTAACAGGAAGAAATGTGTAGTAATTTCGCAACCTGAATGCAGAAGGCCCATTTGCATGACAATAGATCATGTATGTTCTATTTTTGTTTATGTCCCCAGGGGTAGGATATTCATGGTTTCTACAGACAAGGGTTTTCCCTATGTTATATCTCTTTGATATACGTGAGGGATCCAATAGTAGTACTCGACCCAATATCTCAGGGCACCAACTAAGGAGGCTAGACCGTGCCCTTATTCGTACTACCTAGTTACCCAGGTACTAGAGAGTATCTTCCTGATTGTTGTTCTCGGTGGCACTATAGCAGTCAAGCGGTCGATTGGTTTATCTATGGAGGGCTTCAATAAATCTAGGTTGATCTGTATATAGGTGTTGTCTGATGCGCTACCACTCGAAGGGGTACCAACATGGGTTACAAGGGTGGCCAACAAATGTGCAATTAAGTACCTCTTTTATTTCCTACATGTATGACTCCCCGACCGCGAGTTTATGCGCGTAATGATAGACCTTTGTATCTTTAAGATGCCAGAATACGTCACTACCCTGAAAAAATTTAACCCACAATTTTCTACCGAGGAAGGTGCTCTGATACCACTTGTAGTATTCCAGATATAAAATAGTATGCAGAACATAAATAAGTAGCTAGAAATAAGCAATGATATAACCAGAACAATGATATAACTAGAAAAACACCAAAATAACACCATAAAGAGCACTTTGATTACTGATTGCAATGTTCACTTTCCTCTTCGAGGGGGCAACCTCCAACAGAGAAGAGCTCTATTAAAATAATATCCAAGACAATATTTCTCATACCCTCTACTTCTATTTATACTAAATCTATCTATCCAAAAGAACCATCTAGAGGAAGATCCTTCTAGAAGTGAAAGCTTCTATTAGGACTTCTTACATTTGACTTATTCTTCCTTATTGCTAGGCCTTATTAATAGTGGCCTTTATTACATGGAATTATATTATTCTACCTATGTTAGGGGTTAGGGAGGTTAGGTCCCTAACAATATCCACTAGAAAGGACCTTTCTAGGATATGCATCCTTTGAGTGGGGATATTGGTGTGTAAGGTATAATATATATTATAATAAGAAGAAATAGAAATATTGCAGCAAATACAAGTCAAAGGACAACATATAGAGAAACACAACACCAAAAGTGATACCTTTATTCATATAAATCTAATTTCACTTGCCTCATCGAGGGGGAAACCTCCAACAGAGCACAACTCTATTACAATCATTCTCAAGACAAGACTTTCCCATGCCTTCTACTCCTATTTATACTAATTCTATCTTCTAAAGAACATTCTAGAGAAAGATCTTCCTAGAAGCAGAATCTTCAATTAAGTATTCTTATAGTAGACTTGTTCACATTATTAAATAGGCCTTATTAACTAATGTTGGGCTTTATTACATAGAAAATATATTATTATACTTATGTGAGGGGTTAGGGAGGTTAGGTCCCTAACATGCCCTCCCCCTTGAAGAACAACGTTGTCCTCAAGGCTTGAGATGAGGAAATTGTTGCAGAATGATAACCAACTCCCAGGTGGCATCTTCTAGAGTTGTATATTTCTATTGAACTAAGACTTCCTTGATGGTGCGTTGATGGAAATGATGCTCTCGTCAATCCAATATTGTTTTTGAATGCAACCAAATGGAACCTTATTCATTCAACTTAGGGATACTATTTTGAGTCTAGAACTTAGTTCCAATCACTTTCTTTAAGCATGAGACATGAAAAACAAGATGGAGCTTAGAATGACTAGGCAGAGCTAACTGGTAGGCCATGATCCCCACTCGCTTGAGAATTGTATACGGACCATAAAATTTGGGGACAAGTTTTTGACAGTGTTCAAATTTGAGTGAAGTGTGCTTATAAGGTTGCAGATGAAGAAACGCCTGGTCCCCTTCAGCGAATTGACTTTCAAAATGAAATTGATCTACTTGTTGCTTCATGTGATTCCAAAACATAACCAAATTTTCTTTGAGGGTATGGAGAATGACCGCTTAGACTGTAAGATTGTTGTCAAACTCTTGAACCTGGGAGAAACCTGGCATGTATGCAAGAACCAACAATATATTTTTCTCTTGGACTACTTCAAAAGGAGTCATGTGATTCGTAATATGGTAAGATGTGTTGTATCACCATTCAACTAGGGTTAACCACTGAGCCCACTGATTTTGTTTGTGAGATGAAAAACATTGTAAATATGTTTCCAAACACTTTTTGATAGCTTTCATTTTTCCATCAGTTTGGGTTGATAAGAGGTGTTGAGATATAATTGGGTTACCTAGAACCTAAACAATTCTTGCCAAAAATTGTTGGTGAAAGTTGGATCTCAATCAGAGACAATAGAATGAGACATGCCATGGAGTTTGAATATATTATTCATAAAAATTTCAGCCAATGTGGATGTTGTGAACAGGTGTTGAAGAGCACAAAAATGATAATATTTGGAAAGACGATCTACTACCACCATGATGACTGGATTGTTTCTCGATTTAGGTAAATCAGCAACGAAATCCATATAAATATCCATCCAAATAGCAGGGAGAATCGAGAGCAGTTGGAGTGTGTCTGAGATTTGATTGTGTTTCCCTTATTGCATTGATAAGTATCACATTCAACTACAAAGGTGTGGATATCCTATTTCATACCGTCCCAAAATAAAGAATGTTTGACCCGTTCATAGGTTTTGGTAAACTTTGAATGCCCAGCTACGAGTGAATCATGCAACTCAGAGAGCACCATGGATGTAAGGTTTGATTTTTTGCTTAAATACAAGCGACCTTTATAGCGAAGCTCTTCATTGAGCCAAGAGTACCCTGGAGAATATTGAGGATCTTGTTGCAATTTTTGGATCAGGCTAGAAATTTTAGGGTCCTGCAACCATTCCTGACAAATATCTTGAAGATAGTCTACTACAATGAATGAGAGGGAAAATAGGGACCGTTATTATTCATATTTCCTTGAAAGAGCATCCACAACCACATTTTATTTTCCCTTCTTGTAGATGATCTCATAAGCATATCCAAATAGCTTGGTCACCCATTTTTGTTGCTTTGGGGATGAAATTATTTATCCCAGAAAATACTTAGGGCTGCGATGATCAATTCTAATTTGGAAGAATTGACCAAATAGATAAGGATGCCAGAGATCCACTAAATGCATAATAGCCAACATTTCCTTTTCATAGGTTGATTGGACCAAATGTTTATCTGATAGTTGTTTGCTAGTGAAAGCCAAAGGTCTTCCATATTGCATGAGGATTTCCCCAATTCCTTTGCATCACATTCCAATACAAAAGTCTTGCTGGAGTCAGGTAGTGCCAGGATAGGGGTTGTGTAATATACCAGATATAAAAAGTATGCAGAACATAAATAAAATGCTAGAAATGGCAGAATAACAGTAATATAACTAGCATAATCTCCACAATAACACATAAATGATATAAGAACAACAACAGAAATAGCACTTTGATTCAGAAAGCAATGTTCACGGGCCTCTTTGAGGGGGAAACCTCTAGTCGAGCAGCACTCTATTACAATAATATCCAAGCTAGGGTTTTCATACCCTTGACCCTTATTTATACTAACTATGTCTATCAAGAGAAGCATCTAGAGGAATATCCTTCTAGAAGCGAAAGCTTCTATTAGGTATTCTTACATCCGCCTTATTCTATTTTATTGAAAGGCCTTATTAATATTGACCTTTATTACATCCGAATATATTGATCTACCTATGTGCAGGTTGGGACCCTAACATGTTCGCCCCCTTAAAAACAACCTTGTCCTCAAGGCTTGAGATGTGGAAACTGTTGTAGAATGGTAGTTGGTTCCCAAGTGGCATCTACTGGAGTTGTATCTTTCCACTGGACTAGAACTTCCTTGATGGTTCGCTGACACAGGCGATGCTCACGCTGGTCCAAAACTACTTCTGGTTGTAGCCAAATGGATCCTTCTTCAGCTAACTTGAGAAATTTGGTTTGAATTTGGCACCTAGTTCCAATCACCTTCTTTAAGCATGAAACATGAAAAACAGGATGTAGCTTTGACTGACTGGGAAGAGCTAACTGATAGGTGACTTGTCCCACATGCTTGAGAAATGTATAAGGACCATAAAATTTGGGCACTAGCTTCTAACACTACTCGGCCTTGAGGAAATTTTGCTTGTATGGTTGCAGTCGTAGAAATACTTGATCCCCTTCTGCAAATTGACGTTCAAAGCGACCTTGATTTGCTTGTCGCTTCATGCGATTTTGTGCCATGACCAAGTTCTCTTTAAGGGTACGAAGAATATCCTTTCAAACTGTAACTGTTTGGTCAACTTCCTAGACCTTCGAGGTACCCGGTAAGTATGAGAGAACTGAAGGGGGCTTATCTCCATATACCTCTTCATAAGGAGTCATGCGTGTAGTTGTAGGGTAGGATTCAGTGTTGTACCACCATTCATCTAGGGGTAACCATTGAGCCCACTGATTTTGTTTTTCATAGGAAAAACACCTTAGATATGTTTCCAAACACTTGTTGACAACTTCCGTTTGACCATCAGTCTGGGGATGATAAGGTGTGCTTAGATGCAATTGGGTGCCCTGTAGCTTAAACAGTTCTTGCCAAAAATTGCTTGTGAAATTTGGGTCATGATCAGAAACAATAGAGTGTGGCATGCCATGAAGCTTGAAGACCCGGTCCATGAAAATTTGAGCCACCATGGATGCAATGAATGGGTGTTGAAGAGCGTAGAAATGAGCATACTTGGAAAGGCGATCCACAACCACCATTATGACTGATTTATTTCCCAATTTGGGTAAGCCGGTAATAAATTCCATAGAGATATCCTTCCAAATAGCAGGTGGAATCGGAAGCGGTTGTAGTGTGCCTGGAGATTTAACTGTTTCTCCCTTGTTGCATTGACACACCTCACATTCAACAAAAAAATTACGGATGTCTTGTTTCATACCATCCTAGAAGAAAGAACGTTTGACCCTGTCATAGGTTTTGGTGAATTTGAAGTGCCCCGCTGTGGGTGTAGCATGAAGCTCAGAAAGTACCATGGATTTAAGCTTTGATTGTTTACTTAAATACAAACGGCCTTTGTATTGAAGCTCATACTGGAGCCAAGAGTACCCTGGGGGAGCTGGAGCATTGGTCTGAAATTGTTGGATCAGATGCAAACTTTTGGGATCTTGTAGCCATTCCTAGTGCACAGCTTGGAGCCAATCTGGTACAATGAAGGAAAGAGAAAAAAGGGATCCTTCTTCTTCATATTTTTGGGACAATGCATCCGCCACAACATTGTCTTTTTCCTTCTTGTAAATGATCTCATAATCATATCCAAAGAGCTTAGTCACCCATTTTTGTTTCTCCGGGGAGGAAATGCATTGTTCCAGAAAGTACTTGAGGCTTTGATGGTCTGTCTTAATTTGGAAACGTTGCCCCAAGAGATAAGGGTGCCACAGATCAACGACATGTTGAATAGCCAACATTTGCTTTTCATAGATGGGTTTGCCCAGATTCCTTTCAGATAGTTGCCTGCTGGTGAAGGCCAAAGGTCGACCCTCTTGCATAAGGATAGCACCGATTCCTTTCCCTGAGGAATCACATTCCAACACAAAGGTCTTTGTGAAATCAGGAAGGGCCAGAACCGAAGTGGTTCACATGGTCGTCTTCAAGGTTTGAAAATCTTGAGCAGCGACTGGAGTCCAAGTGAGAGTTATTTTTTAGGAGAGCCATGAGAGGTGCTGCAATCTTGCCATAATTCTTAACAAACTTGCGATAATACCTTGTTAAGCCCAGAAATCCATGAAATATTTTGAGAGTCTTTGGGTGCGTCTAGTCTTGCATAGCTTCAATATTTTTCGGATCCACCCTGATGCTATCCTTGCCAACTAGATGACCCAAGCATTCTACTTCGGAGGCACCAAAAGCACGTTTAGACTGTTTCAGAAAAAGTTTGTGCTGAGAGAGTAGATGGAGAAATCGATCCACATGAGTAAGATAGTCTGCCAGGTTTTTCTATAGATTAGGATATCTTCAAAGAAAACTAATAAAAAATGACGGAGAAAAGGATGGAAGACATGATTCATGAGGCTTTGGAAGGTGGAGGGGGCATTACACAAGCCAAAGGGCATGACCAAAAACTCATAGTGGCCCTCATGAGTTTGA
>JZKD02S2011033.1:2149878-2172744 GCA_000966675.3 Picea glauca
TTAGAGATTGTATATGTTGTTGCATTGTATTCTTAACCCCTTGCAGGTCAACTTTGGGAGGAGATATTTGATCTAGGAGGCAACAACAAGTGGAATAGGTCTACATCAACTGTAAGGATTGAAGGTTCACTCATTAACCCTATCTTCCCTCTTTCTCTTATCACTCAGTTTAAATGGTTTTGGGGTAGATTAAAGATATATCAGTCTTTTAAGGGAGTTATTGCTCTGCCTATTCCTTAGACCCAGTTTAGGGGGAATTTCCCCATAGCATAATTGATGAATCTACGATATTTACCTGAATGTTTAGAAGTTTGCATTTGCATTGTGAAACGAAAAGCGCATTTTAGGAAACTTTTTTCATCTTAGGATCTTGGACTATACTTCGAAAAGTTTTCATTTACAAAGATTAAAAGCCATTATTTTTTTCAGTTGTAGAACCTAGTTTACTTTTTACATGAATATTCTAAAGCTTTTATTTATTTTCTTTCGTCTCTTGAAAACACCATAAGTTGCACATCCGTACCCTTTTGATTAAATAAAGCCACTTAAAATCAATGATTAACACTTAAAATCAACTAGACTTTTGTTTGTAGGGTTCACCAAGTAGTCTAGGCTTCAGGGCCTTGAAATAGGTATGGAGAGGAAAATCTTCAAGGCCTTAAACAAACATAAGAGTCTGTGATAGGGAGTGTCAGAGTCTAGTTTCGTAAGATTCAGTCGAGACCACCCTCTAACACAGGGGCTAAACGCGAGGTCACGTGAGGAAAGGTAGAGGACATAACCCCTCAAAAGTCAGACTAAGTGTAGTGGGGATCATATATTGAGGGTCTTTCTTGGGATTTATGTTGATCGCATTTGACTACGGAGCCTCGTAGACCTCGAATCTATTCAAGATCCTCAGTTGTCTTCCAGATCATTTTCCTTTGGTACCGTTGAAAGGATTTGGACTTTTTTATCCTACTCATTCCAATCAGCCCGAGTGTCGACTGTAATCGCTTAGTGACTCATTGTGAGATGGAAACCTAGTTGCCTGTTTTTAGGGACTTACACGGGTGGCTACAGGGGTATACTGCAGTACCTAAAGAAGATGTCAGATCGTGCTTTGCATAGTATACTTGGAGGGTGTTTCTATGTTCGAGTTACATTTACACCAGTAAGTTTCTCTAGTGTCGATTGGCGTAACTTTTCTTCCTTCTAGACAATTGTTTGCTTGATTTACCATCAAGAACCTTTTAGTGTGTGCTCTGTGTTTCACGCTAGCTCAACCTTAGAGTGTTAGTTGATCATTTCATAAGGTGGAAGATCAAAAAATTCGTCGTTTTCATAGGATTTAGGGCCTACCACCAGTTACTTTGGAGCCACCTCTATCATTGTTGAGGCACAGGATAGATCAAGAGGGTTAATTTGAAGCAACCAGGCCAAAGGAAATTGTACCTGAGACAACTCCTAGAGAAGACTTTCCTGCACTAGAGAATTCCACCATTTTTTACCTCGAAGTTGAAGGCTTCAAGCTTGAAAACCCTCCGATCATTGAATTATCATCGTCTGCTCTTATTCAGATAACCCCTCCTAAGTTGACTTCACCTAAACGTCAGTTTGTTAGATGAGCAGCGATGGAAGCAACTAGTGCTACCTCTTCTAGGAGTCCTCATACTCACATCTTGGTTGTCGCGAGAGCGGGTGTCATGCCTCCTCCCCCACCTCCACCTATCAAGACTATGACTATCCAGACACCCACAACTTCAGGTAGTCGTATAGTCCCCTCAACGACTGTTACCATTGTTCCCTTTATTCAGAACGTGTCTGGCACTCCCTTTTCATATGGGTTTTCGAGTTTCGACTCTAGTTCGACCTTAACCTACTCTACTCTACAGACTCTTGGTATGGGGGAATGGGGCTCTAATTCTCTCTTACAAGGATATTTTGCGAGCACCACTGCCCCGTTTAACTCTATCCCTTATGGTGGGGGTCATATCCCTCCTCTATCCCCTTCACTCGAAGGTTCTTTCTAGAAGCCAATCAGGCTTAACACCACCTCTTGTTTTTTCAGTGGGGGAACTCATGGACCTCAATCCTATATGACTCTGGTAGGGTCTATGCATTTTTATTTGTTCGATGCATTTGGAAATAATGCATTCTCATCATATTCTTTCTCGATAGGGTGCAACCTCGTCTTTGGTCAACCAAACCCTATGCAAGGCTTCATTCCTTCACATGGAGTGATGAGAACAGTTTACTCCTCACAAGGTCTTGGAAAACCTCGGTAGGGCTCATGTCCTTAGCAAGGGATGTGGATTGGGGGAAACCCCTCCCACACTCAGTGGAACCCCGAGTAGGGTTCAGTACCTATGCCAAGAGGGTTGGTTGGGGGCATCCCCAACCAAGATCCTTGGAATACCGTGTAGGGAGCAATCCCTACGCAAGGCATGTCATCCAACTATGGGAATAAATTAGTGATGCAGAATCAAGCACAAACTCCTTTTACTAGACAGGGCCACCATGTTTTATACCAAAACCCTAGCCAATAGGAAACCCTTTTATGGCAACCTAGTGCCAGTCAAAATCCAGGTCCCTCTTTTCCTTTGAATCCACCACAACCTAGACTAATTTTCCTGTCAATTATGCATTTTCCAGACTTTTCGAGGTTGTTAAATGACCCAATCTGTCATGATCCATGTTATCCCCCCATGAAAACTAAGTTGCCCTCAGAAATCCCTAAGTTTGAAGGCAAGCCTGGAGAATATCCAGGTGATCTTGTTACGACATTTCATTTATGGTGATCATCCAACTTGTTAAAGGATGACTCCATTCAATTGTCTTTGTTTCAATACACTCTTATAGGGGGTTCCGCGAAATGGTATATCGATCTCTATAGCTCGAAGTATGCTTACATTAACGATTTGGCTATTGTTTTCTTAAACCTTTTCCAAATAACGGCAAGATATATGTCGAAACTGAGATGTTGGCCAGCTTCAAGAAAATAAAATCCGTCCATATCTCGGATGACATCTGAGAATGGAGTCGACAAAATAGCTTGATCAAAGTTAAGGTCCCTCCCGCATTTTTTCTCGAGTGGTTCCTAAAGTACTTGGAGCCTTGTATATTCAAATACGTCACAACATCCGGGGTTTTTTCTGAAGAAGAGGCTATCATGAGAGCCCAATAATTGGATTTGATTCACTCTCAAACTAGTATGCTATACGAGATCCTTCTAGACACACCACGATCGACTTTCGACAAGACCAAACATAAGTCTAGGCATCATGTCAATGGCATAGTAGGATCAACACAGAGCAAGCCCACATATCATTTAACTAATCAGTTACAACAATTATCGATTCAACAGACTGTGGCAAGACAAAATCCTAGTTCGACTGCCCCTGCAACCCAAACGTCAGATGTACACAGTGTGCAATCAATGAATCACAAGGGTAACCAACAATCCGAGGGAAATAGTAAATATCAAAAACAAGAAGGGTAAGGGGGATAAGAAGGCTGCAAATAATGCCGGCGAGGGAAAAAATGAAAAGAGGAAGGTGAAGTTTTTGTGTAGGTTTTGCATAGATGACCAATTGAATCACCAATTCCCTCAGCTTGAGGAGGGCCAAAATTTATTGTCACAACACTAGCCTTCCGTATTAACCAACCCTTTTCCACAAGGGAAAAATATGGCTCAAGGTTCCTCATCCATGAATGCACCTGGGGGGAATCAGGGAGCCCCCAATCCTAATGCTAATAATGGGACCGCAAACGTTTATATGATGAGATTTGATGCTCATCTGTAGACTAGGGCTCATAATTATGGAATGCCATAATCTATTGAGAATGGAAAATAAGCCTCCAACCCTCTGCCTCCTCTTCAAATTGAGAATAATGTGGGATAAACTATGACTCGCATCCCTAAGGGTGTGTTTAAGAAGGCTTCTCACAACCCGAATGCAAGGGCTGCTTAGAATTACTCTGTTATGGAGGATCTGGCACAAACTCCTTGTGCAATTTCTACTTTGGAATTCCTCCAAAGTTTCTTCTCATAGAGGAAAACATTGTTGTCTGCCTTGGGAGCGGTCGAGACTACTAACTCGGGAATGATTTTTTTTTACCCTATAGATTATAAACCTCGTCTTCCTTACCATGTCACTTTTCAAATAGTAGTGGTGTATGCCACAAAATCATTGGCATGGAACATTTTTCGTACGGTAGTTGATGAGGGTTCCTCGACTTGCATGATATCGTTGGCATGTTGGAAGGCCATTAGCCAAACTGAGTTGTCTTCATCGCCCACATTGCTAACCACGTTTGAGGGTCGATATTTTAGACCACATGGCATAATTCCCTCCTTCCCCATGCAGTTGGAGGTAAAAACCATGTGTGTTGAGGTAGAAGTAGTTGATGTGCCTCTTGACTACAACCTTTTGTTAGGGAGGAGTTGGACATACGCTATGACAGCAATTGTATCCACCATTTTTTGGGTCTTATTTTTTCCTCACAAAGACCAGATTATAACCGTTGATCAGTTATCCTTCTCCCATCCTGACCCTTCATCGAGGGCATCCACGGTCCCGATGATTGACAACCCACAGCCAGGTACAGTCAACTTAGGTGTCAGATTGTTTCCATATTTAATGGGGACTTTTGATTATCTGCCACATGCCAATGATGTCAAGTTTATTTCAACTGTTGCTAACCAGCTGAACGCTGCAACATTTCAAGTTGCTTCTTTTAGAACGAGTTACTTTAACAACCTGTGGAATTTACCTTCCCCGTCGTCTTCGATGAAAGGGGTAGGGAACCCTGGAATGGCTATGCCCTTATCCGCTATTGAGGTTACGTACAGTATTGTCTAGCAATCCTTGGCCAACCCTGATCCGGCTCCCCCAAAGGAGTTAGATCCATTCTCGAGCCTATTTGGGCTTGAGAATATCTTACCACTCATGATCCTTTGGACTTAGTATTTCCCTCTGACGAGGTGATTTTGGAGGCAATGACTGGGCCAGATAGGCATTGGGATGATATTCACTACATATCTTATTTCTTACCCAATCTGAGGAGAGTAGAGGCAGGACAGTTCACTTCAACTATGAATGGAGATGCCCCTTGTCTTGTTAACCCTCTAGCCACACAAAAAATCTATGCCAAGGAAAACATAGAAAGTATAGCTGAAACGATTCCTATCAACATCTCTAGAACCCCTGGCATCGTGGAAAATTCCTTCGTCGGAGAAGATTGTTCCCCCTAGGAGATTCATATCTATACTGAATTATTTAAATAGTTTCGCGATGTTTTTTCCTAGTCTTATGAGGAGATTCTAGAAATTTACCCACGTATAGTTGAACACAAGATCACAACTTACCCTGATGTTAAGTCTGTCTGATAGAAGCTTCACCCAATCAATCCTCCCAAGGCAGCGATGATCAAGGCTAAGGTAGAGAAACTCAATAAGGTTGGTTTCATCTATCCAATGCAATTGACATAATGGGTGTCGAACCCGGTTACTGTCAACAAAAAACAAGGTACGATTCACGTGTGTATGGACTTTCGAGATCTGAACAAAGCTTGTCCAAAAGACAATTTTCAAACCCCATTCATTGACTAGATTGTCTATGAATGTGCGGGTTGTGAGGTATTTTCTTTTATGGACGGTTTTTTCAGGTACAACCAGATTCATATCAAGCCCGAGGACCAACATAAAACAGATTTTATATGTCCTTGGGGTACATTCACATACAGGAAAATGCATTTTGGCCTTAAGAATGTTGGAGCCACTTTTCAGTGGGCCATGTTGTTTTCCTTACACAACCTCAAACACATAGCCAAGGCGTATCTTGATGATCTAACATCATGTTCTCGTAAGAGATCCGATCATCCCGCCCATTTACAAATTATGTTTGAGAGGTGTCACTACTATTGAATTCACCTTAGTCTGAATAAGTGTAGTTTTTGCATAACATCAGGTCCTTTGTTAGGTTTTATCATGTCAACTAAAGGGATCATGGTTGATCTTCTGAAGGTTGAGGCAATATTTCAATTTCCTCCCCTGGGCACAATCCCCTAGCTTCAAAGTCTACAGGGGAACGCCAACTTTCTTCATTGTTTTGTTTCCAACTATGTCGATATTACTAAAGGGTTTAAGCATCTCTTGAAGAAAGGGGTCCCATTCTATTGGGATGAAGTGACTCAACACTCTTTCAAAGCGTTGAAACGTTCTCTGATGTATTCCCCTCTACTCAGTCGTCGGGATTATGGCAAGGATTTCTTGTTGTATTTGGTTGTCGCAAAGTTTGTTGTTGGCATGGTCTTGGTCCAAGAGAATGATGCACTCGAAGAGCATGTTATCTAATATCTTAGTCGAGGAATGGTAGGACTAGAACTCAACTACACACATGTTGAGAAACTTTCTTTGGCAGTTGTTCATGATTTCCAACAATTTTTTCATTGCATCTTACTTCACAAGACCACCTTCATAGTTGTTGTGAACCCGTTTCAATATATATTGACATGACGGATCATTGGCAGGAAAATTAGTTGATGGATAGTCATCCTACAAGAATTTGACTTGGATTTTGTTTCAGCGAAGTCTAAAAAGTCCTTGGTCTTTGCTGAAGTAATTTTGGAACTTTCGGTCGAAAGTGGTAACGATTTTCCCGAAGAGTCACTAATCAATGGGGATTTTTTCCTTATTACATCATTGGACCCTTGGTATGGAGATATACTTGTGTATCTTCAGACTTTGAAGTTCCCTTCTTCTGCTTCTTGTGATGAGTGTCAGCGAATACACCATCAAGCGTGAAACTATCTTATCATCGATGATACTTTATATCGTCGAGGAGTGGATTTCATTCTCCATCGTTGTCTCACTCACGAAGAGGCGGATATTATGTTGAATGACTGTCACACTGGAGCATGTGGAATTCACTTGTCTGGGTAGGAAACAACCCAGAAAATTCTTCACACCAGATAATTTTGGCCCTCGTTGATCAAAGATTGTGTAGAGGCGATCAAGAAGTGTCACGTGTGCCAGATATTCTCTCGGAAGATGAGATCACACCATGGTCCCATGTTTCCAGTTATTGTTGTTGGTCCCTTCATCAAGTGGGGGATTTATTTTACTACATGCCACCCGACTTCATTTATGGGGCATTGTTTTATCATTGTGGCAGTAGACTACTTCACAAAGTGGGTCGAGACCATGCCAACATTTAGCAATGACGGAGAAATGACTGCACTTTTCATTTTTAACAAGATTGTAGCTAGATTTTATATTCCAAAAGAGATTGTCATAGACCATGGAAGTCACTTCTAGAACAAGATGATGTCTAAGTTAGCATCAAAACTAGGTTTTAAGCAAGAACATTCGTCACCTTACTACCCACAGGAGAATGGTCAAGTGGAAGTTGTTAATAAGTCTCTCAAGGATATTCTTCAATAGATGATCAATTCGGCAAAGTCGAATTGGAATTTGATATTGTACTTGTCACTTTGTGATTATCGAACCTCAGTCAAGACTGTTATTGGTTTCTCTCCTTTCCAACTTGTTTATAGGCTAGAGGCAGTCTTTCCCATAGAGTTCCAAATCCCTTCTCTTAAGTTGGTAGTGGAACTACTACCCGACACCACTCCACTTGAAGAATGTTTTCTATATCTTGAGCAACTTGATTATCAGCATTGAGATGCAGCGTTGGTCAAAGAGGCTCACAAACAATGTGTCAAGTGTCAGTATGATTGGTCCATCCGCCCTCTATTTTTCTCCGAAGGTGATCTTGTCCTGGTCTATGACCAAGATAAATATCTCTTGGGTGTAGGAAAATTTAAACCCATGTGGTTCAGAATGTTCATTGTTAAGAAAGTTTTAGAAAAAGGATGCCTATCAACTGGTTGATTTTGAGGGTAATGATTTATCAAAGCCTAGAAATGGGATCTACCTTAAGAAGTAATACGCTTAGATCGGTCACCTGGGCATGACTTCTTGTATATAATGTATATCTTTATTTATACATTTTTGTCTTTTTTCTCTATGGACATGTATTTTATTGTGTTTCTTTTCACTGTGGCAGATGTCAATTGAATATGAGGTATATGTTGAGTTCGTAGACAGTGCTAGTTGACACACTGGGAGGCTTGCTTCTGCAGCTTGGGTGATCTTCATGCCCTTTGGTCAGTTGATGTCTTCTAGAGGTATTTTTCTGGGTGAGGAAACCAATATTGTTGTCGAGTACAGTGCCGTAATAGAAACACTGTGTGATGCTTTGTCACATGGTATTTCTCACCTATGGGTTTATCTAGATGCTCAATTGGTCATGTCTCAGTTAAATGGAGTATACCGTGTCTACGAGCCCACCCTTCACCGATGATTCCTTAGGGTATGTCTCTTATAACACTATTTTGATTATATTACTTATATTCATGTTCGTAGGAGATCTAATCAACTAAATGATACATTGGCTAATCATGTATTAGATTGGCATATTTCTCACACATAAAAGTAAAAGCACACAAATACATGCATATGTACATACATTTTTACAAAACAATTTACCCATAAGGAAAAAAGATGTATATATATAATAATGTGTCCAAAACATTATGTCATAAGTACAAAAGTGGGCCATAAAGCCTCAAATAGAGTTGGTATACATCGTTGGGTCCAAGCCCTTACTACATACGAGAGCACAAAAGGTTCCCTCAATACATATGTGGTCCAGTGCTAGCTGTGGCCTAGGCCTGTAGGACCTAGTATAATGAACTACGACATTCTCAAGATGCTAGAACAATTGAACCCAAGTCCTAGGTACCCCTACAACATGCGGCTGCATGGTCGGGGGAAGATCCTCTATCTCTTCCATCAGAACTGTGCGAGTGAGATTTGTCAGGTTTCTCTTTACTCGTCGCAATACTCTCTCAACCTCTTCGGCTAGTGGTCCTCCCACGGCTGTTGGTCCTACTGCTACTGCTAGTCTAGCATCTGCTCGAGGATGATGCCTCATCCTGGTGAAATCAATTGGTTGTACCGGTTCCACGTCTATATATAACATATCACTGAGTTAGTACTTTGACATTACCATAAAAAGGATAATATTTAAAAAATTAAAAATAAAATAACTTTAAAATATGAATTAATGTGTACCTATCTCTCTGCGCTCCTCGCCAGGGGGCATAGGAATATTAGGATCCCTCAAGAAACTGATCCTTGTGTAGGGGTATTCCTCGATCATAGTAATTTGATGGGCCCACCAGTCAAATAATTTTTCATCGAAGGCCTCCTGCACTCTCCCTGCACCCTATCGAGGAAACAAATTTTCCCACCTAGATAATGTTGGAAAGGAGGCAATATGGCATTGTACTGTCTCTCACAGGCTAAGGCTTGGCACTCTCTCGAAAAATAAAGTAAACAACACAGTCCCAAACTCGAATTTCTTTTTTTTTCTTCTTCGACAATAAGTCAGTTGTTTTTTCATACATGTGAGCATTGTAGTGCTCCAATCAAAGATGGTGGACTGTAGACACTAAGTTGCACAATGCATCTGTGCACGTGAATCCTGATGAAGTGTTTCAGATCCTGTGATCCACCCAATCATGTAAAGTATTATCCGAAGGTTGAGGCTTGTGATCTTATGAATTGGCACCTGAGATCCTACTTTCTCAATACCAGCCTCACAGTACATGCCAATATAGTATTCTATGTTGTGTGATCCTCAAGTTAACTGGTTCCACCCTCCTGGAGAGCTCGGTCAAAAAATATCTATCCTTAGTCATCGAAGTCAATGATTGGCCCTCTAGAATGAAGACCTCTTCGTCTAGGTGCCAATACTCTATCAAATGGTTCAATAACCTAGGTTGTGCCCTCATGAATGGACACTGAAAGAACTTCTACATAACACACTGCTTGAGCATGGAAATGGCCCCTAGATCCTCCTCTACCAAGACATATAACTCCTCGTGTTCTCTCTCTCGCCAGTGAACATACATCATGTTGCATAAAATTTTGTGAGGTTAGTCGCTTGTTTCATTTTTGTTTTGAAAGCTTAAAGAGATGTACGCGGACTTTCTTTAAGACAATCGTGTATGTATGCATGCTAAGTTTTACTTTCTCCACGTATATACGTGTGTTGAGCGTGGATAGCCCGTGTACATGCAGACTTGACCTTTGTACTAGGGAGTGCACCCTATGAATAATTAAATAGTTAATAAATTATGAATTGAAAGGATGAGAGAGGTCATTTGTACTTACTTGGTTCGGGTTTGAAGATCTCCCATCCACCGTAGCTCCTCGAATTTATGTTTTAAAGAAGAGGGTTTTTTGGATTTTTGGTTATTTTCCAATTTGCAATGGTTAAAATGAGTTGTCTACCCCTGTTTATATACTTTTTCGGCTCTTTTTTCCCCAGTTTGGTCCTTTTTTCCCCTATTCTTGGCTTAGCAGGTACTTGAGTTTCTTTTTGAGAGATCTTTGGGTCGTTCTTATGAACTTTTTCTTTTGGTTTGGTGTTTTTATGAGATGGGTTACACTCACATCATCTTTTGGTAAATTTATTTTTCGACATTTGCATATAGGTTAGGTTCTCATCACCTTGCATCTTGCATGTTGTTGACTTTTTATGCTTTTCCATAGGATCGATCCCACCAAAGTGTGACATGAAACCTTCTATGCTACTTTAGAAGTGTCGTAATTAGGTGGTATAACCTTCCTCTACATGGATTCCCTAGGTAGATCCTTTGCTGCATTTTGGCGTCCATGTTGTTTGTTTTTTCCATAGGCTTAGGAGTCCTTTTAGTCCCGCCATGAATGTGTGTTGAAGCCCCATTCTTATTCATCTTTACTGGCTCATACCCGAGAGACTCCCAAAGAGAATGGTTTGTTGTCTTTCAAGCTCACTTAAACTTTGAAAGAAACATCTGATAAGAACTTATTTATTCTTTCAGTCTCATTTGGATTACTTAAGAAAATAAGCACCCCTGGAGTCTTATTTAAGCCATTTTCAGACTATCTAAAATTGAAAATATTTCCGCGCAATCTTGTTTCCCTTCATGCTCGTCAAACTAAAATTTTAAGGAACATCTATCCGGCGGTATTTTATCCCTATTTTGGTCCGAACATTTAATTTATGAATAAAGGTATTCCCTAGGAGCTTCGGTTCTCTAGGATAGTATTCACAGGCGTAAGTTTATCCCTTTTTCGGGCCTAAGGGACTAAATTTTTGAAAAAAGGCTATTTTCCCTGGTTTTGGTTTATCTCTTTTTTGGGCCTTGGATATTATCTATGAAAAAGGAACACCCTCGGAGTCCATAGTTAATCTCTTTTTAGACTCCCTAAATATGAAAATATCATTGAGTGACCATGTTCCTTTCACACTCATTAATTGGTCCAGAAGGAATATTTGTTTGGCATAAGTTTAACCCTTTTTCCAGCCAATAGATTATCCAGGAAAAAGCAACGCCTTGGGAGACTTGTCTCACCTGGAAAGTTCTCCTAAGTTACATTTTATACTTTTTCGGGCTAAGGGGACTAAACTTAGAAAAAGGTTGTGAGTCCATAGTTAAGCTCTTTTCAGACTCCTTAAAATTGAAAAGATAGCCGAGTGAACTTGTCTCAATCACACTCATTAAAATGGTTTGGAAGAGATTTCCTTTTGGTATAATTTTAACCCTTTTTCGAACCAACTGGACTAATTACGAAAAAGGAAAACTCTAGAGTCTTCCTTTAGTGTTTTTCAGAATCTCTAAATGTGAAAAACCATTGATCTTACGTTCTCTGCACTTGTAAAACTTCACATGGAAGGAGTCTTGTTGTTCCATACTTAATAACTTCGCATGTCTCATCCTTGTGTCTTTGGCATATTGTCGGCTTCATGTTTCTATTAACTGAACCTTCAAATCATTCCTTAAATACAATCCTTGTAGCACTTTTTTCCCTTGCGATCTAACACCTTGACCCATGGAGGAATTTTCCCAAGTGTCCTTATCCTGCACATGTCTCCTTGCACTAAGAATCAATATGTTCCATGCACTTGGAACTAGTTTTCTTGCCCATGACACTCATTCCTCATTTGTAACATAGCATTCTTTTATTCTTTTTCAAGCTCGTAAAAAATTTGAAAAAGACAAAAAAATCAAATATTCCAAAAAGAGGGGACATGATATACACTCTCTTTTATCGGCAACAAGATAGTCACCCTTGGACAAAGAACATCCTTTCATTTTTTCTACAAGCATCGAGATCCAGCATGACCTTAGGAATTTTTTCTCGTTACATATAGTTGTGTCCTCCTCTGTTTGGTTACTCTTCCAAACATATGGAGAGTTTTTGGTGCCTCTTGTTTCACAGACTTATGTCAATAATATGTTGCCTAAGTCTCATTATTTTGGCGTTCTTTTATCCAACCTGAGTCGGTCATTCTGTAGTTGATCTCTTGACTTTCATGAGTCGTCCATCCCAAGAGTCTAGTCAAGTTCGGATTCAAAATAAATGAAGTTTTGTGCCTAATGATCGAGGTCCTCTAGTCTTTCTTTGATGGCATGTAGAAGACCTTAGAGTAGTGAGTCTTACACTCCTATTTTAATCCTACCTGAGTTTTGAAGATCTTGAAGTTATCATCTCGATCTATAGGTGTTGATGCTTCTTGAAGATGCATATCACATTGTACTTTTATATCTTCAGATGATTTTGAGATGTAGATCCGTTGTGTATTGTTAGCAGATACACTTTATATAGACATTCATATTTGTCGCATAATAATGATTACTATATATATGACATGGATCTACAGTGTACTTGATTGGAAGTCATGCTTAGTTTATCTTGGGCATGGGTATGCCCGCCTCGGAGAGATTATCATTATTTTGCAGATGACACACTCATGAGCACTCGTCTTGGGCTCACTCAACTCCATGTCTTCCCACTGTGTAAAGATATTGTAATGTATTTTGGCCATCAGTTTCTCTCTTGACCTCATACATTAGGGGGCATCTGTTATAGTCCAAAAATTCCACATCTATGCATCCAAGACATTGGCCCATCCATTTGCATACTTTTCCAAAAATATTGTTGAGGCTTCCTTCTAAAAAACCATTTTTTGGATAGTGTACGCACCCTGTTGCACTAATATCCTGCGTACACATGTGTGTTTCATTCTAGTTAGTCTGTGTACATACGCTTGTTGCATGCTAGTTAGCCAACGTTTACCTCCAAAAGTTACAAAAAATATAAAATTGCGTGGAATTCGGCGGAGTTTATGGGCTATGGAGGGTTTCCTAACCATTTTATCCCTTGTATCCCATCCCAAAACTGAATAAACATTGTTTTCTCATATAAAAAGAGGTCTTGGGGAGTCATTTAGACACATGAACAAGAGATGAAGAAAACTCTTCCAAAATCCCTTCCCTTTCATCGCCCAATATTTGCATCTTGCTCTGAGTTTTAGCCTCAACTTTTCCCTCCAACCAATCTCCCTATGAAACCCTTCCTCCTTCCCTTGATGGTATGTTGGTTGTGAGAATCTAACATGGTATTGATGCACTTGGAGCCACGATAGAGGAACCTAGATTTGGTTCATAGAGTGGTCGTAAGCAAAGGTTGTAACCTTTTTTTATCTTTAATTTGAATAAAAGAGATTATCTTTGTCCCAAAACCCTATGTTTACATGTTCTTATTAATTTCAGCTTTTATATCTATATTTAGGATTTTAAAGTGATCATTAGAGATTGTATATGTTGTTGCATTATATTCTTAACCCCTTCCAGGTCAACTTTGGGAGGAGATATGTGATCTAGGAGGAAACAACGAGCGTAAGATGTCTACATCAACCGTAAGGATTGAAGGTGAACTCATTAACCCTATCTTCCCTTTTTCTCTTATCACTTAATTTAAATTGTTTTGGGGTAGATTAAACATAGATCGGTATTTTAAGGGAGTTATCACCCTGCCTATTCCTTAGGCCTAGTTTAGGGGGAATTTCCCCATAGCAGGAATTGACCTTTGAGTTCGAAATAAAGGATCTTGGTTTAAAGCATTACTATTTGGGATTATAAGTATGGCATAATCCCAGTGAGATATTCCTTGGTCAAGGAAACTATGTTATCACGATCTTTCAGAGATTTTGGATGATGGACTGCAAGTCCATGACCACTCCCATGGTGATGAACTTGAAAAAAATGAGAGACTTTGAATCAGATTTAGTGGATCCTTCTATGTACCGATATTTGATTGGCTCATTGATGTATTTTGTCAATACCAGGACGAACATTTTCTTCATTGTGTGTGTTTATGAATTTATGGACTAGTGGATGTGTAGTTGTGAAAATCTTATTTTATTGGATAGAGCATTTATGTGTTCTAAATGGGTAATTAAGGAGAGGATAATAATGGCAGGAGGAGGGCCTTTGAAGGGAGGAAGGCGGTGGATGTAGCATACAGGGGAGGGATTTCATGCTGGGGAAAGATCATTATTTTGGGAGAGAGCGAGAACAATTATTTGGGGAGAAGGAATAACTTGGTGTTTTGGAAATTTTGGACTTAAACAAGGTTGGACTTTGTTATTAGGAATTTTGGGCTTGAGGGATGGGAAACCGCAAGGATTTCTTGGAGCTAGGGATCCAAAGAGATTGTTCCTAGATATTTGGGAAGAAAAACATTCATTTTAGGCAGCCAAATAGGAAAAGAAAATAGACAAAATAAGCCAATCAATTCAGAGGAATAAATCAGACAAAGTTTCTAGGTATTCTCCATCCTTATCTTTAATTTATTTTGTGACTAATTACTTGAATTATGTTGTGAATTTATTACCAAAATTTTATATTGTAATTGATATTTAATCTTCAATCTTCAATTTTAGAAAAGAATTATACATAACAACTTGAGTTCTTTCATTCCATTGTTATTAAGAGATTGTGAATGGAACTTGATTGGCCATATTTACAAGTCACTATTTGCAACCATGCTAAAGTAAAAAAATAGATTCCCAACATTAGATTATTTGTGAGAGCTTTGTCAACGGGATTAAGAGAAGGGACTGAAACCTAGGTAGTATGCTCTAACATAGTTTGATTTATGACTTGAAATCTTACCAATATGTGTTAATGACAATTGTCATATCTACAAGTAAATAATCAACACCAAATATCTTTGCAATTCCTATTCAATAACTTATATACAATTGTAGGCTTCCAATACACTTGGGAGTGGGTTGAAACGTGATGAAGGCCAACTAAATCCATGTAGACCAATATGTACAACATTTATCTGGTACCTAAATTGTAGGCCGTCATTCACAATTTACCTTTTACATTCCTATTGTTTATCTTTGTTCAATTATGAAATGCTACCCACTTTCCATTGTTATAGTGGTGGCAAAGAGGCAATGTCCTCTTCAAAAGTACCATGTACAAGTGATGATTTGTGAGTTCTTATAAATGTTACCCAACAATATATAGTGGAAGGTATTTATACGTACTATAAATTGATTATTTTTGAATGAAGGTAGCTCTGAACCACAAGACTAATAACTTGGATAATGATACTATAGTTTTGTTTAAAATAAATTTTGACTAGCAGTCCTAGACACTAGTTTATATTGAAGGTGCAAGATCTTTTGTAAGCCTTCTTTTTTTCTTTCTTCTTTTTTCTAGATGAATCACATGATTAGATTCTTAGCCCATGTTATACTTTTCCATTAATTTGAGTATACATAAGAAAAGCAAATTGAAGGGGAAAACCTGGAATGGAAAACAACAAAATTGCTTACGCTAGAAAGTTCCATAGTCACACCAAGCATACTTCAAGTTTCCTATATTTTATATGAACATTAGGGTATATTAACTACTTATAGAATTGTTTACATTGCACATTGCTTATGCTAGAAAGTTCCATAGTCACACCAAGCATACTTCAATTTGCCTCTATTTTATATGAACTTTAGGGTATATTAACTACTTATAGAATTGTTTACATTGCAAATATTACTACAAGAGGCATTTTAGATTTATCAAATTTTCAAAGGGAATATATCTCCATGGTTCTACAACTATTTTCAACATGATTAATTGCTACAATTCCAACTGTGCCTATTCCATATTGGACAATTGGATTGTTCAAATATTACTAGCATTGTACTTCAAGTTTGGAGGGAAATGTTATCAAACTATAATGTAATGTATATGGTGTCCTCTAAGGATGAGAAATGACCATGATATTCAAATAGAGGAAATCAATGAAAAATTGCATCAACTAAGGAAATGTTGCACCAAATATGGGAAAAATATTTGAAATATAACTAGGACAATGATGGAACCTTTCAATATGCATTTCCCCAATATCTTTCATTATCAATGATTGGGTGGATAATGATTAATAATTATCTTTTTATCTTATCATGATCATGGATGGATGAATATTGATTATAACAATCATAATGAACCTAAATTATACAAGATCCTTGAAAGTGGGTGGACAAGAATAGAGCAATCTACCAACCTTCAAAGTTTGTGATATTTGTACAAGAAGAATAATTGGTGTTTTAGGGTGAATCGTTTCAAAATATCTTCCATTGCTCTATTCACCAAGGGAACCAAGATAGAAGTAGGCCCACAAGATTTTCAAGTGCTATAGAGAAGCATAAGACCATAGTTCTAGAAGGATAAAAAGAAGGGTGGTTGCAACTAGTGCATTTCAACTTGGAATGAAAAATATGAGTGACACTCTTTATACACAATGGTATAGTTGTTGAACATTTTCAATGGAATTACAAACTTGGAAAGAGTTCAGAAAAGTTAAAAGAAAATGATGTAGAGGTTAATGTTTAATTTAGTAGAACTTGGGGGCATAGAAGTGGACATACAACATAACATAAATGTACTTCATCATAGTAATAGTAGAGTACATTTCCATTAAAATTTCAAATTTAGAAACAACACCATAGATCCAATGAGCATTCATGCACTGTTACAATAGATTGTAGGAGAAATCTATTTTTCTACAATATTATAAATTTAGAAAAGGATTATACATAACAACTTGAATTGTTACATTCCATTGTTATTAAGATATTGTGAATGGAACTTGATTGGCCATATTTACAAGTCACTATTTGCAACCATGCTAAAATAAAAAAAAATAGATTCCCAACATTAGATTATTTGTGAGAGATTTGTCAACGGGATTAAGAAAAGGGACCGAAACCTAGGTAGCATGCTCTAAAATAGTTTGATTTATGACTTGAAATCTTACCAATATATGTTAGTGACAACTTTCATATCTACAAGTAAATAATCATCACCAAATATCTTTGCAAATCCTATTCAATAACTTATATACAATTGTAGGCTTCCAATACACTTGGGAGTGGGTCGAAACGTGATTAAGGCCCACTAAACCCCTGTAGACCAATATGTACAACATTTATCTGGTACCTAAATTGTAGACCGTCATTCACAATCTACCTTTTTTATTCCTATTGTTTATATTTGTTCAATTATGAAATTCTACCCACTTTCCATTGTTATAGTTGTGGAAAAGAGGCAATGTCCCCTTCAAAATCACCATGTACAAGTGATGATTTGTGAGTTCTTATAAATTTTACCCTACAATATATAGTGGAAGGTATAGATATGTACTATAAATTGATTATTGTTGAATGAAGGTAGCTATGAACCACAAGACTAGTAACTTGGATAATGATACTATAGTTTTATTTAAAATAAATTTTGACTAGCAGTCCTAGACACTAGTTTATATTGAAGGTGCAAGATCTTTTGTAAGCCTTCTTTATTTCTTTCCTCTTTTTTCTAGATGAATCACATGATTATATTCTTATCCCATGTTATACTTTTCCATTAATTTGAGTATACATAAGAAAATGATATTGAAGGGGAAAACCTTGAATGGAAACAAAAAAATTGCTTATGCTAGAAAGTTCCATAGTCACACCAAGCATACTTCAAGTTGTCTCTATTTTATATGAACTTTAGGGTATATTAACTACTTATAGAATTGTTTACATTGCACATTTCTTACTCTAGAAAGTTCCATAGTCACACCAAGCATACTTCAATTTGCCCCTATTTTATATGAACTTTAGGGTATATTAACTACTTATAGAATTGTTTACCTTGCACATATTACTACAAGAGGTATTTTGGATTTATCAAATTTTCAAAGGGAATATAGCCCTGTGGTTATAGAACTATTTTCAACATGATTAATTGCTACAATTGCAACTGTGCCTATTCCATATTGGACGATTGGATTGTTCAAATCTACCTAGCATTGTACTTCAAGTTTGGAGGGACATGTTATCACACTATAATGTAATGTATATGGTGTCATCTAAGGATGAGAAATGATCCTGCTATTCAAATAGAGTAAATCAATGAAAAATTGCATCAACTAAGGAAATGTTGTAACAAATATGGGAAAAATATTTGAAATATAACTAGGACAATGATGGAACCTTTCAAT
This sequence comes from Picea glauca, assembly GCA_000966675.3. Classification (NCBI taxonomy): domain Eukaryota; kingdom Viridiplantae; phylum Streptophyta; class Pinopsida; order Pinales; family Pinaceae; genus Picea; species Picea glauca. The sequence continues at coordinate 2,168,324 of JZKD02S2011033.1, forward strand.
ATGAATTTCTGCAATATATTTCGTTATCAATGATTGGGTGGACAATGGTTACTAATTATCTTGTTCTCTTGTCATGATCATGGATGGATCAATATTTATTATAACAATCGTAATGAACATAAATTATACAAGTTGCTTGAAAGTGGGTGGACAAGAACAGAGCAATCTACCAACCTTCATAGTCTATGATATTTGTACAAGAAAAATAATTGGTGTTTTAGGGTGAATCATTTAAAAATATCTTCCATTTCTCTATTCACCAAGGGAACCATGATAGAAGTAGGCCCACAAGATTTTCAAGTGCTACAGAGAAGCATAAGACCATAGTTCTAGAAGGACAAAAAGAAGGGTGGTTGCAACTAGTGCATTTCAACTTGGAATGAAAAATATGAGTGACACTCTTTATACACAACCAATCCCCTTTATGAAGAATCAAAGATACTTGTAGGTAAAAAAATTGTACCATAAGAGATCGACTTAGGAATGACACTCTAAAGAACAATTTGAAGTTTGCACCTTGCATGGACATATTAGAGGTACCAAGACAATAATGAAAATGCAACTTATCCAAAAACAATCATATTAGAGAGTTTTAAAATAAACCAAAAGATGTTAAAATTATAGTTCCCCCCTTTGAACTAATGCACTACTACATATGGGCGGATTATGCCACAAAATATTTCCATTATTTTCATGTTTTTTTTTAAATCAGGCGGGATTTTCGTCGATATTTCCACGAAAGTTCGTCAATATAGCCACGAATAGGTTTTTTAACTTGGTCGGTATTTTCGTCTCTATTGCCACGAAAGTTCATCTCTATTGCCACGAAAATTTTTCTTATCTCATTGGTCAGTGTTAATGTAACGACCAACGCCGTGATGACAACCAGTCTAGTGATAGGTGCAAATTTTTTTTATTTTTTTTTATTTTTTGTAAGAAACAATACACTATCAGGATTCAACATTTTTTTGAGATTACGAACCTATAGAAATATTCCCCGACAGCGGTATGCCCTACAATTTTCCCTTACTTAAAGCATTAAAATAATCATAATTGAGTATTCCATAAACCGTCGTAACTGTAAGGACAAGGTATAGTGATACTTGTTGAACTTATTTAATTCATAGTATAAAACATAATAACATCATTGAGGTTAAAAATATCCCATTGATACTTAACTACACAAAACATCTTACTTGGATTGACTAGGGTTGGCAATTTCATGAATTTAAGAGCTTAATCGTAACGTCTAAAGACGTAATGACATAACGACAATTCTACCAAAAATATGATGCAGCACTTAAAATATTTTAAAAGATCTTTACAAGAAAACATTCAATTCAACCTAAGGGCTCGTAATGCTAGGTCTTAAATTCACCAATCCAAATGATAATGCCATAAACCCTCATCTTCATAAGTGACCTCCTAAATTGGAAATAACTCCTTGACGTGATAGTAACAAGGCAGTCGATAGCTTCTAAAATACATCACGACGATTCTTAAAAGGGGCCATGCTGGAAACGGTCACTATCGCCATTAATTACTATAATTTAAATAACCATCTGTTACATCTGTCACACAGGTATAATAAACTCCTAGTTTAAGGGCACATCGATTCAGGACAATTCAATGTATAATCTATTTCAAAAGTAAAACTAAATGCCGGTAAATTAGAAGGGATTCATTATACATTTCCAAACTATCCATATGATCATTTCCGCTAATTACCATGACAAGAAATTATAGAAGACTTTATATACGCGCCTCATAACGAACTTTAGCGCCAGTGTAAATCGCCATACATAACAAGGTAAGTGGTAGAATCTAGATGAGGTTTGCACATTGGAAGAAATGTTGATAATCTTTATTAATGTGGTATAGTTGGGTCATCCGGTCTGACATTTAATTTAGACAAGTTAAATAATACATAACCAGGATTCTTTAGAAATGCATGGATATAACTTTTAATCAATTAATACATAAATATATAACCAGGATTCTTTAGGAATGCATAGATACAACTTTTGATAATTCTTTCGAAATGAACAGGGTCAAATTACTCATTAAGGGGATACTCCATTCCTAAAGATGACAACCGAAAATGGAATTGACTCGAATTTATCCCTTAATTGACATTCATAATTGCAATTACAGTCAGAAGGATTAAATAAAAACAAGTCGGAATATGACAGTTGTTGTAATTCAATGACCGAATCAGGTACACAAACCTGTCTATCCTTGGAATGCATGCAAGAATCAATCCGGATGCGTCAGGGATGAAACCCACTGCCGATTAACAAGAAGCACGTAAATGCAATTACAACTGGAAGAATGATAATAAAAACGAGTCTGAAATTGACAGCAGCGGTAATTCAACAACTGAATCTGGTAAACAATGACTACGTTTAACCTCGGACTTTCATACGCATGCAGAAATATCCGGATGCATCGAGGACAATGCCCACTGCCAGTTAACGAGAAGCAACAGTCTATGCGTCAGGAATAAAATCAGAAACGTTGCATGCAACAAACTCCAGTCGCTAGGGTTTGGGATACGTGGCAGAAAGAATGGAACGTTTACGAGGGAGGCAACGCTAGGGTTCTGAATGCCTTCAGGTCGCATGGATGTGCCGGACGGCCTGCCACGATCCAGTAAATCGTCGGCAAAAAACCATGAGGGTAAACCACAACGCGCAGAGGTTTAATCGTGCGCAGAACTTGACTGTAACACTTAACATCGTAGGACAGTTTTCCCCTGGTGTGCTCTGAAAGGGGACGAACCATGGTTGCCCGAGGAGGGTTCAGAGGTGCCAGGTCGGGACTGTAATGACTCGCATGGGGAAAAAACGACCACAACAAAAGATAACCAATCGCAGAGATCGGGAACCTGGTGGAAACCATCGCTACCCACCGAATTTAGCTCAGGAAGAAACATCATCCCGTTCCAGGGAATTAGTTCACGCATGGAACTGTAAAACAAAAATATGAAACTTACTGATAAGCATTGGTCAAATTTGTTGAGTAACAAGGTAACTGCTAACGAAAGTGTAGTGTTTTGGCAGGTGGCATTCTGTATATAGCTGCTAACGGAACAAGGACTAGACAGGTAAGTTTCAACAGCAATACCGCCATTCGACTTCATTTAGGTCGAAGCAGAGTATGTAAAAATTCCATAATTGATGATGAAAAGAAATAACAATGGAATGAGATGGATTAGGCCGGATCAGAACAAAAAAAATAAGATATCAGCGCAGGCCATGATTTTAACGCAATGTCAACCAAGGTGAACGGGTAAACTCAGCGCAGAAAGGAAAAATTCAAAACCCACAGTAACAAATTTTCTACAGAAAACGAAAATGCCCAGCACAGTTACAACTAATGCCTCCGTGTGAAGGTGGAACCCCTCCCAAAAAGTCTCACTACTAAAAGGAAAATTCCCACTATAAACAGGCTTGTGCACAAAAGAAGAAATCCAATTGAGACGGTGAAACATGGGAGGTGAAAGTCACATGCGGAGAAACCCCATCCTCCACCGAAGATGCGAGGGAGATCGCAAGGGATGAACAAACGGCGGTGAAATCATATAAGGAAAAAAATGTAAGGACGATACAATCACTTTAAAAATAAATTGGCTGCGCAACGCAAGGTCATTCACGAATGGATTCATACTATTGTTTTTAGTGGAACTCATTCATAACCAGTTCATCAGCTTGCTAACAACTAAGGTAAATACTATACTAACAAGGCCATTCACATGCATTCTAGACTATGGATTTACGAGTCATACGGTTGCCCTTCTCCTGCCTCGATGATGCTCGCGTGCTCTGAGCCGCTCCCGCGTCGTATCCTTCCTGCTTTCCGACCTTCGAATACTCACCGGTACCTCCCATCCAACGCTAGGGGTACTCTTCTTCCCCCTTAGCCCCCCGAGCCGCAAAGGGGCCACACAAGAACCAGAGGTAAACTAGTGTCTCAGCTCGCCTCAACGGCTGAGCTACCACTCCAACACAGCTGAGATATACCCAACTCCACACAAGCAATCCGTCAAGCCACGGTTCGACAACGTATCGTTACGCTTCCCGTTCTCCCTTTCTTCCTCCCTTTCCCTTTCTTTTATAGCAATTTTTGAGACTCAACTAAAACCCTAAATCATTAATTTATTAATTTTTAATGTCAACCTTCTAACAGTCTCCACCGTCCAAGTGTCACACATGCCTCTCGTTCTCCAATTTTAATTTCTTTTAATAATTACAAGACTCAAATTCCCTCACTTCCTTAAAATCACTTCCATAATTTCCTCCTTAATTTCCTCCTTAAATTACTCCTGAATCATTCCTTAATTCACTCCTTAATTTACTCATTAATCCTTTCTTAATTTACTCTTTAAGTTTCTTAATTTTTATTATTTAATCTCTCTGGTT
>JZKD02S2011033.1:2176351-2187059 GCA_000966675.3 Picea glauca
TTGGCATTTTGTCTACAAAACAACTTAGAGGCTAGTGTATGGTGTCGAGTGATTCAAGTTTGAGAAATTTTGACCACTTTCGTTAAATGGTGTGTAATTATTTTCCATCGTGATTAAGTACACACTACTCTAAAGTACAAATTGAAGCATATCGATCTTAATAGTTAATCAATAATTAAAAAAAAACATGTCAAAATGTCTTAGAAGAAATAATTGTGAGGATTGTAGGTCATTGTAAATAAACATATCATAATCGAAAGGAGTAGCTAAAATATAAAAAATTGACAACTTATTGTTTGGTATGGTGTAGGTAAGACAATTACTTGTCAGGACAAGGATTTGTCACTATGAACGAAAATGACAGGAAGCTTTCTTGGTTAAGAGTAGCATTAGAGGCGAGGAGCGATGGAAAATGTTATTTCCCTTGCTATGATTACAAAGGCTTGAAAAAAAAATACTTTTAATAAAAACAACTGAAAGACATTGTAGGGAGAAGGGGCACACCAAAGGGGGTTATGAATATTGTCACTTGGTAAGAGGTTTCAATATTTAATGCATTCTCTGTAATAATCAGTATGTCATGAATTTTAGTAATATTTCTTATTGGGATTTTTATATTTTCTATACAAACTAACTTTTCTACGTTTTTTTAAAATATATAGATGATTCCCCCAAAATGTCGACCTCCAGAGAGTTATTTGCCAAGTACTAGCAGAAATACTTCTTTACAAGGTGATGAACTTCGATATCAGAATATTGAAGTTGTTGATCAAGTTATTAATGATGATATGGGTGGAGATAACGTTAATGATTCAAATCAGGAAAATGAGACACATAGATTGATCCAAGGCACATTTTCTCCAATGGATGAGAACAACCAGGATGATAGTCATGATGTTGATCCTCTACTCGAGAAGTCACGTCAACCTTTGTATGAAGGCTCAACAAAAAATCTTTTATTTTCTATATTGTTGTTGGTGAACCTGAAGGTTTTGAATGGTTTATCAAACACATGCCTCACACAGATACTAAGGTATTTAATTTGTTAATTGTTTATGCATGCATGTTCACAAATAATTAAAAGGTTCATTTTTTTCCTATATTGCTATTGTTTTCTAATTTGTAAAATAGTATATTGGATGATATATTGATGATTAATATTGTTTACATTGACTTATTGTTTAGAATTTTGTATATTGTTAGGTGAATTTCTATTACCGACGTCAAATATTTTTCCACACACATATCAAGAAATATCTGTGATTATGAAAGAAATTGGAATGGACTATCAAGCTATTGATGCATGTCCTAATGATCATATCATATATTATGGAAAATATGCATTAGAAAATGAATTCCCACAATGTCAAATAAGTAGATATCGAATTGATAAAGTGTCAAAGAAGGTGCCTCGCAAAGTTCTTCGTTATATTCTGATAATTCCACGTTTACAGTGGTTGTTCAGGTGCCAAAGTATAGCACAGTTTATAGATTTCCATGCAAAGAACATAAGTCGAGACGATGTTCTTTGAATGCCTGCAAATGGTTCTGCATTAAACTACATCAAAGAAAAGTGGCCAATTTTTAAAGAAGAACATCATAATCTTAGACTTTCGTTGGCAGCTGATGGTGTCAATCCATTTGGAGAGTTTCGTTCTACGTACTCAATGTGGCCTATTTTTGTTATAAACAATAACCTTCCTCCTTGGATGTCAATCAAGAGAGAGCACACAATGTTAGCAATGATTGTTCCAGGTATTTAATTATCTTTTATTTGCTTTAAAGTATGACAAAATATTTCATTTCTTTGTTTTGTGCATGTTAATTATTTCTTTTATATATAACGACATCCAAATAAGTATAATTAATCATGCAGTATGTTGAACCAATTAGGTAGGTACCAGGTTAAAGATATGAACGTATATATTGAGCCTCTTATCAATGAGTTGTTGAAGTTATGGGCTGGCATCACTATGTATGACATCTCTAGACCAATAGGGAAAAAACAATTTCAATTCCATGGAATACTATCATGGACAATTCATGATGCTCCCAAGTAAACACATTTTTGTGGTATATTGTTACTTTATTTTGTGATTTAATATTATATATATTTATTGAAAATATCATGCATTATTTTAAATTGTAACTCTAATTTGACACTACATTAATTCATATATCTTGTAGGTCTTCAAACAAAGGGTAAATTTGCATGCCTAGTTTGTGGTCCGAGGATAAAATCTCGTCATTCAAGGAGTTTTGGAAAGGAAGTGTTTGATGAGTATATGCACTTTCTACTTAAGAACCATAGTTATTGAACTACAGACAAAGAAAAATTCAATGGTAAAGAAGAAAATTGAAAAAAACCACGAAGAATGACACCTCGCCTATGGAAGTTGGAATATATTAGAAATCGTCAAGGTACACTAATTAATTATGTATGACATGTTATATAAATCTTTAGTTAATTTCATTAGTATTAATTTCATTTTGTCCCATTAATTACTGTTAATTTCAATTTATTGATGTTTCATGAATGTCGTTAAGGCACGAATGGGCTTCCACGAGGAATGAAAAGTTACCCGATGCAATTCAGTAGATTTCCATACTACGAGCACATACAAATAGTTCATATGTTTGATAAAATGCATATCGGTAAGAACATAACAAAATTGTTATGGAGAATATTAGATGGAAGGACTGACAAAAAGAGAATTGGAAATATTTATTGTGACATCCAGGAAGCTAATCACGCATTACAAAGTGTTATTATTAATTCTAATGGCAATGGTCGTGAACTAAATACTAGTCTTCCTTGGTTATTGACGGAGCAACATAGCAATATTGTAAAAGAGGTCATTCGAAAAATTAGGTTTCCGACGGGGTTTTCGATGAACATACAAAATATCTTAACGGAAAAAGGTGATTTTGGTGGGGTTAAAACACATGACTGGCATACATTCATTAAGGTAATTAGTAGGTTATAATATATTTCCTTATTGGTACGCATTTTTTGGAAACAAATAATATTTTATTTTTTTGTTACAATATGTTCTACCTTTATCTCGCCCAGACGACTTTGACAACAACATAAAACAAATTATTTATGTACTTGGCAAATACATGAGGTAAGTATTTTTTTATAAGGAAAATGAACTTCTTATGTGATTTGTAGTGGAACTTATTGACATCTTATGTTTTTTCTGCAAATTTATGTATGCCTTGATATTATTTTATTGCATCGACATTTGTAGGTGGCTATCATCAAAAGAAATCGATAAAGAAGATATAAGGTATTGGAAGAGAGAAATTCCCTAACTAATGTGTCAAATGAAATAGTATCTACCTCCAGAATTTTTCAATGCACAAGAACACTACCTCATACACCAAGTTGAGGAGATTGAATTATGTGGACCAGTACACACAAGGTTGATGTGGATGGTGGAGAGGCAATTGAAGCCACTGAAGGCTTTTGTTAGACAAAGAGCACATCTAGAGGGTTCTATGGTTGAGGGATATATGGTATATCAATGCATGGTGTATATTACTCAATATCTACCAAAATTAACAGAAAATATGAATTTGCCTCGCATTTGGCATCTCGACTCCATCAACAAATTTGAAGGGGAGGTCCTATTGGGGAAAAGTAAAATGAGGACTGTGAAAGGTAATTATTAGATGTTGACGTAGATTTAATATATTGCACATTTATTAAAGTATTCCTTTATTAACAATACCTAATTAATGATATTAAATTGTTATGCTATCATATAGTTTCTCAAGAGTGGGATGCTTTACATTTATACATTGAAAACAACCTTGATTGGAAGGAGCATTGGATAGAATATACTGAAGAATACTTCAGTAGGTTATCATGGGAAGGGGTGAGTAATATGATTGAAACAACACATCGTCATTGAGATCAATTTCCTGATCTTACATCAAGGGAAGTTGATTTAGCCTTTGGTTTAAAAGAAAAACATGCAAGTAAAATTTTTTACCCACATTTTCCTAGTTTTTTCCCAATTTTTCAATGTATTTGGTTTGTTTAATTTTTGAAATATATATTTAGTAAGTCGTATATGAGGTTTATTAATTGGCAATGTAATTTTTACTTGTTTTTCATGTTGCAGTTGAAACATCACAAGGCTATGTGGTGTAATGGTCGTAAATTTCATATCAAAATGTTGGATGATAAGATGAAAACCTCAGATTGTGGGATAACTGCAGTGTTTAAGGCCACCAACATTTCCTCTAGAAGTGACAGAAATCTGGGAGAAACTGAGAATAGGTACTATGGCCATTTGGAGGATATAATTGAGTGTGATTTTAATTCCTTTAAAACAGTTTTGTTTGAGGTTAAATGGTACAGGCTACGGATGCATGAACATGATCCTGAAAGAACTGTTATTGAGCATGATAATGGATTTACCATGATTAATATAATGGCATTTGAACTGGGTACAGAGCCTTATATTCTTCCAAGTCAATGTGAGAAAGTATTTTACTCAGAGGTACCTGGTAAAGCAGGTTGGTCATACGTTGTTAGATATGATCCAAGAGGAAGACCAGTAAAGTATAATCATGTAGTCAAGGATGAAGATAATAATGAGGAAGAAGATCATGATTATGCAGATCAGGAGAAGGTGTCTTATGTAGTCGACGTGTCAGACGAATAAGTTAAATAAGTTGATCATCCAAATGTAGGAGACGACGATCTCATTGATGATATCGATAACTATATTAGAGAAAATGACATTAATGATGATGTTGATATGAACAATCCTTTCACCAATATCAATTCTGAACTAGATCCTGATACAGATGTTGATATGGATGAAGAAGAAGATGACTAATATTTAATTGTTGAAAAGAAGAGGTATGTGTTTATATATTTTAAATGATCTTTATATGTTTTTATCTTGTATAATATAGTATATGATACATGTTATTTAGAATTTCAAATTAGGTAATATGGGGAAATTGAAATTGATGTGAGGGGGGGGACGGGAAGGCATAATTAGAGCTTCCACATTCACGTGGTTTCCCCTGTTTAGTAGAGAATGAACTATTCTCGAAACCAAGAGGAGCTATGTGCGACTATGCCTAATGATGTAGGTATGTCCATCATCAATTCATCATGTAAACCATAAACCCTAATTTAGTGGATTCATCGATTTGTTCCCAGTGAATGGATGTGTTGTTGTTGACATGGAATGGGACAAAACAAGTACCTTCTTAATTTTCTTCCTTCACTTGATGTGGGTCTGGTCATTCCTAGCTTTGAATTGAAAGTTGCCCCTAGTCTTTGGCATCACCCATTATGACACTTGTCACCCAACGATCATTAGATCACAAGGTTGGAGACATATGGGCATTGGGATCATGAGGCTTTATAACCCTACAGTAACAAGAGACATCAATTGAACTTTGACTAGATTGAAAGGTGCGGAAAAAGGTGCACTTACCATCTTGAAGATTGACTTAGATTGAAGAATGATTACATGCACTTACCACCTTAAAGGTGCCATGTTGTTGAAGATAAAATAGTGTTGATGATCATTTGCAATGTTGTTTTTGGGAAATACTCATTAGAATCATCTTCATCATTAGTAGAAGGGTGATTAGGATGATTTCATTGATAAAAATAATATTGACACTCTGAGTGATGTGGCACATAATGTGCATTCAATTTGTTTTACATAACAATTACAATAAGATAAGCATATAATGGAAACTAATGTTAAAATATATGGAAGAAGTCTTTTACATGGAAACATTATTTGTGATTTTTGTATTTTAACCAAAACAAATAATTTTTCTTCATTGATACCATCATCACCCTTTCCATCAACATATTCCCCATTATAATTAGATTCATTGTTTCCTTCAATTTTATATTTATCATTATGTCAATCACCATTAATGAATCCTTAATGGATCCAATGTTGAAACTTAGAGTATTAGAATGATATTATCTTTAGTGAAGATTTGATATAGATGCAATGCATCACCTCCTTTCACCATTATCTGCACAAAATGGGATTTCATTAAATATTATATAATTCAACACTAAATAGACCTTATAAAAAAACAAAAAACCCTTTCTTACCCATCTTACTTACGAAAGAAACAAATATTTGATGAATTATTTAGTGAACTCAAACCTCTCTTAATAGATCCCTAGATTTTTTAATGACATTTATGAAGATTTACCAAGGCAACAGTGGAAACTAAATGAAAATCTATGTGCATTGCTCATTATTCCAAAAACAAACTTTTTGAGAGTAAAGTTGGGAGCCCACTAATTGTTGCACGCGACCATAGTTGGGAGCCCGCCCATTTTTGCATGCGACCATAGTTGGGAGTCATAGTGTGTTAGGAGGAGCTCGCCCATTGATGTCATCGATTTGGAGATCATTGTGCATGCGACCAAGGGGAGCACATGACTAAGGAGATCATTGTGCAAGGAGGAGGCACATAGACGGCACACTATGCCGGGAGGAGAGGGCACATGGAGGGCACTGAGTCGAGGCCACACGGAGGATATACACTACAAGGGCACACGAAGGGTACTGAGTCGAGAGCACATGTGAGGGCACACAAAATGGTGAGTATCTCTATTCCCTTATATTGTTGTGTGTTTGGAGTAGGCTAAAAAGGTATGCAATATTAAGATTCAAACACACACCCTAAAGCATTTTTTTTCTTTTCACAACAACCTATTGAGTGCTAGTCAAACATAGACAATCAACTTAAGGCTTAAATTGGGATCTCTTTACTCATCCTACTGCTGAGAAATTCTCAAAATCTACACCAGACAAAGAAAAAATAGCTTTGTCAGTAGCATGGAAAAATTATATGAATAAAAAGGATGTATGGATTTCCTTTTACGAATGGAAGGCACAACAAGCATTTCATGCCACATTCTACAGAAACCAGTCAGCAAGCAAAATCCTTTCCCCTTTTCTCATACGTCCAATCCTCACCCCACTTGTTTCCTTCCCTGTCCAAACTATATCCATCTCTGATCTGGGCAAAGAAATTAGCAAGCTGAAAACATATATTAAGAAATCCACAATAAAAGAAGATAAGCAACAAATTATGTCAATTGAACACAAAAAATTCCATGTCCTTCTAGATATCATGATCAAGGGAAAAAGGTTTTGGCTCAAAACCTTACTAGGTATTGGTTCTGATCTAAATATTCTAAACAAAGAAATCATTCCTGTCCAATTTTGGCATAAGACCCAACAAAGTGCTATTGGTTTAGGAAACCAACCTACTCAACTTCTCTATGAAATACCTGAAGCAACTTTATGTTTCCAACATTATTGTTTATCCTTAAAATTTCTGTTAACAAACATCTAAGTTGCTTGCATTCTTGGCACTCCCTTATTTGTTGTTGTTGAGCCACATGGTTCCACCATACTACCCAATAAATCTCCTAGTTATTTCATTAGTATTCCCTCCCCAACCAAAACTTCAAAGATCTCTATCCAACTCCCTTTTGTGTCTATACCCAGGATATCATCTCATATCCACACAGTCCAGAATAAAGTACTAAAAATATAAGAATTGAAGGGAAAAAGGACTGAGCTAAGAATTAAAGATCAAACTGCCCAAAACCATATACAACAACAAATTTCAGAACTCCAGAAAGAATTTGAAGAAAAGGTATGCTCAAAAAATCCCACTGCCTTTTGGCACCATAAAAAACATGAAGTAGAACTTCCTTACAAAGATTCATATGAAGGAACATCGTGCAAAAGAAGAGCTATCCCTATGAATGTAGAATACCAAAATCTTTTCTCTGATGAAATACAAGGTCTACTCCACAAAGGACTCATCAGAGAATCTGTTAGTCCATGGAATTGTTACATATTCTATGTAAACAAACATTCTAAACAAGTTAGATGAATCCCTATATTGGTCATCAAATACAAACCCTTGAATATGGTATTGGCTAATGACACATATCCTATCCCTAACAAGTCGAGTTTGGTGACCAGAATTGTTAGAGCAAAGATCTTCTCCAAGTTTGACCTAAAATCAGGTTTTTGGCAAGTGGCCATAAAAAAAGAAGATAAGTTCAAAACTTCCTTCAGTGTTCTCGCGGGACACTATGAATGGAATGTCATGCCCTTTGGATTGAAAAGTGCTCCTTTGATCCAGAATCGGATCCAGGAGTCTAACAGGGCTCAAAAAGGATAAAAAATGAAAGTTCTTAGAATTAGATGAAACCAAATCTATTGTGTATGTTTCATCTTCCTGATTCTGACCATATATTTACCTCGGCAAATGGGCTTCGTATGCGAAAGATATCGCATTCTGATCAAAAACCCAAATAGGTAAAAAAAGGGGGTGACTATACAGTCCAAACAATCCACGTGGCAGGCTGATTGTATAGGTCGTACAGTCGTATAGCTGATGTGGCAGCATCTAGAGATGACACGTGGTATATGATAGGGCATACAACAGGTGAATTGGACCAGTCAGAGGGTGACACGTGTCACCACTGTAAGGCTGACACGTGGCACGGGCTCACGGTGGCAGGTACAGTGGCATGCTGACATGGCGGGACGATTGTTGAATGGGCAGACACCTCGATAGACAGGTGGTCCAAACCTATGTTGACAAGTGGCATTGTGTTCGACTAATGGGAAGGTGCCACGTGGCCCAGTCTTGGGCTGCCACGTGGCACCCCTCTATTGGTTGTTGGTTTATGCAAAATTTTGGGGTCTCCACCAAAGTCGAACCCCCGACCTCCACCGGGCTAACCACTCGCTCCACTGTTGGTTCTTAACAATCATATGGAAAATAATTTATTTAAGTTTGATTGAAAGTTTAGTTGGAGGCGGAAAGGGTTGGGGCTTAGCCCCAACCCACGATTTCATTATTTGCATGTAACCACAACTAAAAGAGGGTGCGGGCACCACTAACTATTGGGCATGTCTTTTTAGGGCACGGTTCTATCCCATGCACCATGTGTCCATATAATGGGGGCTTATCCCTTCAAAAGCGCATGGTTGGGATATGGCCACATGGCCTTTGATATGACCAAGAGTTAAGGACTTGAGGGCCAGCGCATGGGCGCGTGGCCACATGGAGTTCCTTAATACGACTAGAGAGCCAGCCAAAAGGGGGTTGTGCCCTACATTATTGCAAATTGTGTTTTTTATATAATGTTTTGGATTCTTATTTGATTTAGGCCTGTAATTAGTATATTTTGCCCATTTTTGGGAGATATTGGGCATTTTTGGAGGCCAGATTTTGGGAGGAAGTTGGGGATGGATAACCAACTTCAGATATATAAAAATCAGGCATATTTGAGGCCATGGAGGACAGTCAGAGAAGAGTTACGATGAAGGGAAGCCAAGCCAAAGCCATTTTTATGCAGGGAATTTGTTGAGGAGCAGACGCTTGCAGGCCATTTCTGGGAGCTCCGGTCATCCGTTTTGCATGTCGTTTCTTCTGCTGGGTTCTAGAGATATGGAATAACATGACCATATCAGTATTGTATCCTAATGACACTATTGTGATGTACTTTTTGATCTTTTAACAGAAATAAAGAAGCCTCCCCCACTGAGACAAAGGCCCGGAGACGTAGGCAATTTTGTGCCGAACTCCGTTATCAATTCTCTTGTTATGGTTTATTGTTTATTACTTCATTTAAGATCTGTATATATGTATATGGCTATCATAATTCCTCTTATTTCCTCATTATTTCATTAATCTTCTCAAATGGTTAATTAACACATACAATTAAAAACTCAACCATAGTCATTAAAAGATTTTTCCGGATCAAGTGGTATCAGAGCTAGTTGATGTTTGGATTTGAGTTTTGCATGTTAACCAGGGAAAAGCTACAGTGTGGTGAAGGTGAGCTTGTTGCAGAGAATCCATTAATTGGATTGAGAAAGAGAACTTCTCACAGTGAGAAGATGGCATTGGAAGAAGGGCTTTCTCAGGAAGAGAAAGATTTCCGGAAAACTTTCCTTGCTATGTCGGAGATGGTGAAAGTTTTGTACAAGGATTACTTGGAATGAAAGAGACCAGTTTTGGGTGAATCCTCAAAGGGAAAAATTGAAGAGGAAGAGGATCATCCTCAAATTCCTCCTTCACCTCCATCATCACCTCCTTCTTCTCCTTCTTCTTCAAGTTCAAGTTATAAATCTAATACAAAGAAACATGTTCATAAGCATAAGAATGAAATGCCATTGTTAAAACTTGATGTTAAATTTGAGTTACCCATATATGATGGTGAAGTAAATGAAGAAAAACTTGACAATTGGATCAGTCATATGGAGTTTTACTGCAGTGTGCAACAAATCAAGGATGAGGCCACACAAATCAAGTTGGCATATTTGAGACTTGTAGGTATAACTCTCATCTGGTGGAAAAGAAAGCTGCAAAATGGAACACAACAAGTGGGTAATGTATTCCCATCATGGAAGAGCTTCATTTCTTCACTTAGGAAACAATTATATCCTTTGGTTTATAAAGAAAAGGCATTAATTGAATGGAAATCTTTAAAACTAAGAAAAGGACAAACAGTGCAAGAATACACCGAAGGATTTCGAAAAATGGAACTGATGTTAGATATCCCTTTACAAACACAAGAAACTCTTATGAAGTATATAGGAGGTTTACCTGTGCATATTAGAAACATTATATTCATGTTTGGACCCACTAACCTTGATGAGGT
>JZKD02S2011033.1:2187109-2241964 GCA_000966675.3 Picea glauca
AGAGAATGTGGAATGGTCTTAGGTAGTCCATACTTATATGATCGTAAGGCAATCTTCTACAGGACAAAGAATCAATATCAATTAACCAAAGCAGGTCAAGATTATGTGGTTCATGTTCATCATCTTAAAGCAAATAAAACACTTCAAACAATGGAACAATTAAATAAGGCAGTGCACGCAAGCAAAAAACCAATAATTGTTTCAAATGAAGTAATCGATCTTAAGCAAGAACAAGAAATGATTGTTGAGTGGAAAATCAATCATAAGTTGCTTCAAGATAAGCTCATGTCGTGCAAATATTTCAAGTATATCAGCTCATTTGTAGTCATCTTTTTTATGCTATCATTAGTAATGTTTTCTACATGGATGATAGTGGCTTCAGTAAGATGTAATAGGGTTCAAATGGCTAACAATATATTGTCAGTTGTCATGATTGTGTTACAGTTGATCTTGATGAGAGAGGTGCACAGGACAGAGTTATGAGGCAAAGGACAAGTTGGGTGGCCTATCCTGAGCTTGTTGACTGGTCAGTAACCTTTTGGGGACCAAAAGGTATTTTAGTGGGGAGGTGTGATCCAGAATCGGATCCAGGAGTCTAACAGGGCTCAAAAAGGCTCAAAAATGAAAGTTCTCAGAATCAGACGAAACCAATTCCATTGCGTCCATCTCATCTTCCTAATTCCATCCATATATTTACTTCGACAAATGGGCTATGTATGCGAAAGATATCACATTCTGATCGAAAACCCAAACAGGGAAAAAAAAGGGGTGACTGTACAGTCTATACAGTCCATGTGGCAGGCTGACTGTATAGGCCGTACAGTCATACAACTGATGTGGAAGCATCTATAGATGACACATGGAATATGACAGGGCGTACAACAGGTGATTTGGACCAGTCAAAGGGTGACACGTGGCACGGGCTCACGGTGGCAGGTGCAGTGGCATGCTGACATGGCAGTACAGTTGTTGACTGGGTAGACACCTTGACAGATAGGTGGTCCAAACCTGTGTTGACAAGTGGCATCGTGTTCGGCTAATGGGAAGGTGCCACATGGCCCAGTCTTGGGCTGCCACGTGGCACCCCTCTATTGGTTGTTGGCTTGTGAAAAATTTTGGGGTCTCCACCAGAGTCGAACCCCCGACCTCCACCGGGCTACGAAGTGGTAGGACCAGGCTAACCACTCGCTCCATTATTGGTTCTTAACAATCATATGGCAAATAATTTATTTAAGTTTGATTGAAAGTTTAGTTGGAGGCGGAAAGGGCTGGGGCTTAGCCCCATCCCACGATTTCATTATTTGCATGTAACCACAACTAAAAGAGGACGCGGGTGCCACTAACTATTGGGCACGTCTTTTCAGGGCACGGTTTTATCCCATGCACCATGTGTCCATATAATGGGGGGCTTATCCCTTCAAAAGCGCATGGTTGGGATATGGCCACATGGACTTTGATATGACCGAGAGTTAAGGACTTGAGGGCTAGCGCATGGGCGCATGGCCACATGGAGTGCCTTAATACGACCAGAGGGCCAGCCAAAAGGGGGCTGCGCCCTACATTATTTCAAAGTGGGTTTTTTATATAATGTTTTGGATTTTTATTTGATTTAGGCCTGTAATTAGTAGATTTTGGCCATTTTTCAGAGATATTGGGCATTTTTGGAGGCCATATTTTGGGAGGAAGTTGGGGATGGATAACCAACTTCAGATATATAAAAACCAGGACTATTTGAGGCCATGGAGGATAGTCAGAGCAGAGTTATGCTAAAGGGAAGCCAAGCCAAAGCCATTTTTATGCAGGGAAGTTGTTGAGGAGCAGACGCTTGCAGGCCATTTCTGGGAGCTTCGGTCATCCGTTTTGCATGCCATTTCTTCTGTTGGGTTCTAGAGATCTAGAAGAACATGACCAGATCAGTCTTGTAGCCTAATGGCACTGCTGCGATGTACTTTTTGAGCTTTGAACAGAAATAAAGAAGCCTTCCCCACTGAGACAAAGGCTCGGAGACGTAGGCAATTTTGTGCCAAACTCTGTTATCACTTATATTGTTATGGTTTGTTGTTTATTACTTCATTTCAGATCTACATATATGTATATGGATGTCATAATTCCTCTTATTTCCTCATTCTTTCATTAAGCTTCTCAAATGGTTAATTAACACATGCAATTCAAAACTCAACCACAGTCATTAAAAGATTTTTCCAGATCATCCTTCCAAATTTCAGAGAGTCGTGGATGATGCCCTAAAACAATAATTTGAATGGGTGATTGTTTACATTTATGACATCCTATTATTTTCTTCCTCTATTGAAAAACACTTCAAACATCTCAGAAAGTTCTTGCAGATTATCCAAAAGGTTGGATTAGTATTCTCAAAAAAGAAACTAGAACTATTCAAAACAGAGATAAAGTATCTCGGACACATCATAAATAATGGGGAATTGATCCTCCAGAACCATGTTGTTGAATTTGCAGATAAATTCCCATAAAAAATTATGGACAAATTACAACTCCAAATATTCTTGGGAAGTCTTAATTATATAAGCCATTTCTATAAAGATTGTGCACAAGGTAGAAATGTGTTGAATGAGAGGTTGAAGAAAGAAGCGAACCCAAATTTACTCATGAAGTTGAGAAGCAAGGGCTCAACTTGTGGCCACATAGTATTTTAATACACTTTGACAACAAAAATCATGGACTACCAAGCAAAGAAGGGTAAATGAAGAGAGTGAGAAACATTTATACAATGGCATCTTTGAATGATCAACACTTCTTTCAAGAGGTTAGGTCATTAAATATATAATGAAATGAGGTCAGTGGAATTAAGGACTAGATCAATTCTTCAATGGAGATTCCAAATATAACTTTCAGATCTATAAGGCCATGGCCATTGCAATATACAATATGAACTCCAATATGCGCAAAGACACAAAATGGGTATGAGGCCTGAGATAATATATTGATGGATAACACTATGCATGACACTATAGAAATTAGATACTAAACAATTCTTCCACATATATTCAACCACCATACTACAAACAAATGAAGCCATAGTACAAAACATACAGTAAAACTCATAAACTTAAAATAGGTATGGATTTTGGAACATTGGGAATGAAATATTCATGAATAATGCATCATGCACGAGGCTAAAGGCCTTTTTTTACCTAAAGGGAATTAAACCATTGAGTTACATGATCACAACAATGACATAAATGAACTACTCATCACAAAACCACAATCCGACCGGGCTTGTGCAAATGGTAAGGAGGAAAATGCATGGGAGAAAAGAGATTGAAGCTCAGAACTCTATAAACACAACAACCCTATCACTTATGCAACTATGCAACTATATGCAAATTATGCAACTATGAAACTATATTGCAACAATGCAACTTATGCAACTATGCAACTTATGCACCTATGCAACTATATGCAACTATGCAACTATATGCAACTATATGCAACTTATGCAACTATATGCAAATTTATGCAAAAATGCAACTTATGCAACTATATGCAACTTATCGTCGGATTTGTGAAAATATAAATGAACTACTCATCACAAAGACATAATCCAACCGGGCTTGTGCAAATGGTAAGGAGGGAAATGCATGGGAGAAAAGAGATTGAAGCTAAAAACTCTATAAACACAACAACCCTATCACTTATGCAACTATATTGAGCATGAAAGAACTATATTGCAACAATGCAACTTATGCAACTATGCAACAATGCAACTTATGCAACTATATGCAACTTATGCAACTATGCAACTATATGAAACTTATGCAACTATATGCAAATATGCATATAGTTGCATATAGTTGCAAATATATGCAAATATGCATATAGTTGCATATAGTTGCAACTATATGCAACTTTATATATGACAATTTGCAATTTGCATATAGTTGCATACGAAATTGTCATATAGTTGCATATAGTTGCATAAGTTGCATATAGTTGCATAGTTGCATAAGTTGCATATAGTTGCATACGAAATTTTCATATATGCAATTGCAACTATATGCAACTATATTGCAACTATATGCAACTTATGCAACTACATGCAACTATATGCAAATATGCAACTATATGCAACCATATTGCAACTATATGCAACTATATCGCAACAATTTTGTATGCAACTATATGCAAATATGCAACTATATGCAACAATGCAACTTATCATGTTTTTTAGTGACAATATGCAACTATATGCAACTTTATGCAACAATGAAACTTATGCAACTATATGCAACTTTATACAATAATGCAACTTATGCAACTATATGCAACTATATTGCAACTATATGCAACTGTGTTGGTACCACAAACGTATATTGGCACAATAACTTATCTTCTTGTTTTAACGAGTGTAGGTACCACCAAATAGGTATTTGTCGGATCTATCTTCCTCGAGTGATGTTCAAGATATACTAAGAGAGGTTGAAAGTGAGACATGTTGTACTAGATCTACCGGTTCTAAATCAATTACATCTGAAAAGGTAAGGAAAATATTTTGTATACGCATTCAATTTTTTATTGCCAATGAAGGGTCATGTAATTATGATGCTAAGAGCATAGGTGACATTGAGTTTCCCTTGAGGTATAAACATCTAGCACAAGGATGGGCACCTAAGGAGCTACCTGAAGTGGACACAGATTTCTTCATCATTGGGAGGATGTATTTCATTGCTCCTTCGTCCTTACATGAATTGGGGTTATTTTCTATGGATGGCATAAAGGTCAGCTATGGAATTGTAATTGAATTGATGGAGTATGTCGGACCATTATACAAATACAATCACTGGTTGATGTTGGTCTGATATACGTGAAGTATGCGGAGATACGGAGTTGTTGCAAATTATATACAACTAGTAGATAACAATCAAAATAAAGGGGCAACTATGTATATTGATGAAAGGCCAAAAGCTACTGGAAACATTGTGGGCTTTATAAATAGTACATAACCAGTGGAAACAACTAAGAAACCGAATTTCATATTTGAGGGATGCGAAGGAAATCATATATTTATATGTGCAACAAAAACAATAGTTCCAGGTGAAGAGTTGTTGATCGATTACAACTTAAATCGAATAGATGGAGGGGGTGCAGCTATGGGGGTAAATATCTTACATACCATTCATCTCAACCTTTGATCAATCATTGTTACAATTTATCGTTGCAATATTTCAACTTTTTACTGCATATATTTTATTTTTCATTATTTATTTCCTGATATTACTGCAATATTTCATTTTTTTAATGTTACAATTACTTTCATAACTCTTGTTGATTAATTTATTGTGTCAACATCTATCCAGGGTGACTGTGAGATATCACAAGCTACATCTGTCCAGGGTGACCGTGGAAAGGCACCCACTATGCCTCAGCAGGTAAATGTTAAATACAGTGACAACTTATGACTACAACAACTAAATTTCAGAAATTTCATTATTTTTTTTCTAATATTACTGCAATATTCCATTTTTTTAATGTTACAAGTGAATTTCATAACTTTTGTTGATTGATTTATTGTGTCAACTTCTTTCCAAGGTGACCGTGGCAGAAAATCACCCACTACATCTATCCAGGGTGACCGTGGAAATGCACTTGTTGTGCCTCACCAGGTAAATGTTAAATACAGTAACAACTTATGACTACAACAACTAAATTTCTGAAATTTCATTATTTCTTTTCTGAGATTACTCCAATATTTCATTTTTTAAATGTTACAGGTGAATTTCATAACTTTTGTTGATTGATTTATTGTGTCAACTTCTGTCCAGGGTGACCATGTCCGAAAATCATCTGCTACATCTTTCCAAGGTGACCGTGGAAAGGCACCCGTTGTGCCTCAGCAGGTAAATGTTAAATATAGTAATAAATTATGACTACAATAACTAAATTTCTCAAATGTTAAAGTTCATCTCATTAATTTTATTCATCAATGTATTGTGGCATGGTCAACATGGGAAGGCTCCCACTAATGATATTGATGAGGATGAAATATTTTATTCCACTGACCCAATGACAACTATAACAAAATCCTTAAAGAAGGCTAACAAAGAATATCTAGGTTTGCTTAGCAAAAAACCCCTGACACAGGACGACAAGGCAAGAATTGTAGAGCTACAAAATATAATAACTAATTTTGGGGTAAGTGGCATCTTCACATATTTTTATCAGTTATGACAATTTCATATCCGTTTTTTTGTTTTCTATTTTCTATATGATCTGATAAAGTAAATTTTTCCATTTGTAGGAGTTTTTAAACCCCATGCGTCGGGAACCTGCGGATCCTGCAACTGCTATAGGTAGCAATGATGGTCCAATGCAAAACAAATGTCGACATAGCAAAGTGCAAGTGAGGCTTTTTGAGCCTCCTGAGGTTCCCCTCGAATCCATTGATGAGCACAATGATTTTGACCAGCATGACATGCCAAAGCATGATGAGTCGGAGCCTAGGACTCCACATGACTCCAGAGAGGAGCATATTGTAGATGGAGAGGAAACTATTATGCATGGAGCAGAACGAATTAAAAGCATCAGATCACTAGATGTCACCTTTCTGGTGGATGACGCATGTGTTCCAATCAATATTCAGAATATTTTAGGTAATTGCTAATTAATTGATTCATTTTTTTCATGAAATTGAAATGGACATTTGTTGAGATTATTATAAATTAATGGATAACACGTTTCTGCAGGATACAATGTTTTCTATAGAAACTTAAATGAAAAAGCATTGGAGTTGTTTGGCCCCACCATTCGCACATGGTGGAATGGCCAAGATAGAAAAAAGAAAGATGATTTAATAGACCACATGGTATACTTGTTCAGCAACACTTTCAACAAGAAAATGGTTACAAAGTTAGCCGGCAAGAATTTAAAATATACCGGGGCTTAGTATAGGGAGAAATTGCAATTAGACCTCAAGCATGAGCACCCTCCCATGGTTCCGGAGAAAGAATGGAAGGCCCTGATAGAGGATGCAAAGGAGAACTTGTTTAAAAAACAAGGAAGACATCCACGAGCTAGTCAAGCAAGGTACAACACATGTCATATTATCAGTGAAATATGATCATTTATGTTTTTTTTTCCTGTTTTAAGGAACAATTCTGATATCTAATTTTTTTCAAAAATTCCATATGTAGGCTACCAGACACCTCCAAAGAATCCAAGGCCAGAGTGGAAAAACACGGGCAACATAAAGTATGTCAGGGTGGCTATGGAAAACTAAAATCCTGAATCGTAAGATTTAAATGATTAACTGTAGTTAATATTTATTTAACAGTAGTGAACAAATATATGTTTTTGTTATTGGTATTTTTAATGGTGTTATGCATTGCAGTTAAATATGTTCAACATTGCTGCCACCGAGGAGGACCTAAAGCTTGGTTACAAGAACGGTTTTAAAAGTGTGATTGAATATAGAAAAATCTTGGTCCAAACTCCTATCTTCCCAGCCACACAGGTAAATAAAGTGAATAAGGAAACTGCAGTAGCATGCTTGTAAAGTCTATTCATATTGTATTATATGCCCTTAACTAAGTATTTATGTTTGTTTTCAAGCAACAGTGCTACTGCAGTAGTGAATCTAGCAGTATTTAGCAGACACCACGTCATACAAGGGTGCACATGTCCATTGATAGTGGGGAGCAGAGTGCCCATTCTGGTATGTATCCTTCAGAATTAGAGATATTTACTGTGATTGTAGATATTTATTTCCTGACTTATACTTATATATTATCTTCTCAAAATTGAAGAGCATGTAGCTCAGGAGGGTGAACTGCGAGAGGAACCAAGTGGACAAGAAATTAACGCACCAACTGTCACATCTACACAGACAGGTAAAGAGAAATAGTGTAATGTTAATCAAAATAATGAATTAGTTATTTCAATTATATTTCAGCATATCGATATGATCATTTTCATTGTTGCAGTTCACGACCCTGCACAGATGCCTCGACACCCTTCTCGATGATGTACCAGAAGTATGGTACATGAGCGCATGGAAACACAAACAATAGAAGGACAGGGCACATGAAATGCAATGTGCTTGGATGATTATGATACCCCAATTGTCAATTTTATGAATGTAAAAAAACCTAAATCAAAGAAAAATTAGATGTATAAATTCATGACTTGTATTTGGATGTTTATATGTTCACATGTTTTGATGACTATCCTAGTTATGCATGAATGTCTATATGTTTTCTATATAAACAAAATCATTTGTTGGGTATGGGGAATTCAGAGTGATGTGAGGGGGGGAGGGGCCATATGAGCTTACACCTTCATGTGGTTTTCCATGTTCAGTAGAGAATAACCTATTCTAGAAACAAAGAGAAGCTCATTAAGGTATGCGACCACTTAAGTTTTTTCTAGAGTATTTTACATAACTAAATGCATGTTTATTTTCTTATATATTATTTACTCATATAAAGAATTTGTATTTTATGATTCATGCAGGTCTTGGTGATGGAAATGCATCTCGTGGACAACTCTTATCAAGTTGTATGGGCTAATGGATTTGGCAAAAGGACAATGATAAGGTAAGGGTTTTGACATGTTTTTTAAAGTAGGCTTTATACTAGTAAAAGTTCACAATCCTCATGAAAGGATAGAATTGCATTTTTGGTAGACAAGCATCGATATTTTTAACAAAGTATAAATAATAGACTATGGGAAAAACCTCTTTTTGTATTCTTACATTGACCAACACAACTATAACAGATTTCTAGTACAAAATCTTAACCACACACATGCACACACACACATATGAACCCTAAGTAAACAAATGATAGAAGATAAAGGGAGAATATGTAATGATAGGAGTGAATGAAGATAATAATATGAATAATGGAGTGGAGAGTGCACTCTAGCCTTGAATTGAATGATACTTGCATCCAACCTGTCTCATTGTAATGTCTGTTGTGATAGTTGTGTCTTCTCACTATAATGTATGTTTCTATGACCATCATGGGATTCCTAGAGCACCACCTATCATTCATGATCCAACACATAGTAGTCAAGAATCCCATCAATTGCTAATGTGTGCAAGTACCGTATGATTAACTAATAATTTGTATCCTTAATTATGAGCTATCGATCTTTACGATCACCATATTCTTCTAGTACATGTAGATTTATATTTGTAGTTGGAAATATTAGTGAAGAATTCAAGAACTACTTCCATGTAAAAGATATCTACATTCAACACTTTATGAGCTATCCCAACATTGTTCCAATTGTGGATTTTTGAGAGGTCATTAGGTCCCACATTTAATTTAACTAGTTTAACCACCACTTCAAAATCAAACTCCTAAAATAGTAGCAAACATCGATAGAATCAACCTTCCAACATTGTATTGTTAACCAAATACTTGACCAAATACTTAACGAAATGTCATTACTGCAGTTGCCTCTACTCATGTTGCCGCTACTCTGGTGTCGTTACTTCAAAATCATCGATGTACAAGATGTCATTACTGTAGCTATCGCTACTCCTGTTAGCACTACTCTGATTTCCGCTACTCTGGGTGCCATTACTTCAAAATCACCATTGTTCAAGATTTTGTTACTAAAGTTGCCACTACTCCTGTTGTTGCTACTCCAGTTGCCACTACTCCAGGTGTCGTTACTTCCAAATCACCACTGTACGAGATGTCGTTACTGTTGTTTCCGCTACTCCAGTTTTCGTTACTCCAGTCACTGCTACTCTGAGTGTTACTTTAAAATCTCCATTGTACCAGATGTCGTTACTCCAAGTTGCTTCCACTCCAGTCCCCGCTACTCTTTGGTTGTCACTACTCCAGTCGCCACTACTCTCTGGTTTCCACTACTCTAGTCACCACTACTCTCTTGTTTCTGCCACTCCTACCGTTGCTACTGTGGTTGCAGTTACTCGTCTACACTCCCGCCAAAATGGATACCGATATTTCAGCTGCCACCACTTCCGATATCGCTGCTCAAATCGATGTTGTCATATTCTGCGACTGCAGATGATGTTATTCCTGCGATGATGCTTCTCCATAACAGGTGAGTCACCAGGTACGTCCTCAACCAACTTTAATGGATTTGGGTAATATTACACATGGCATAGGCATTTGCACCTGAGGACGGTCTTAAATTTAAGTTTGGGGGAGATTTTATGTCTTTTCCCAAAGAGTCATCATTACCCTCTTTAATCACACGATTTCGCAAGCATTACTTAAAACTTTCCAACGTCGTTGTATGCATAGGGATTGGACACACCCACCAAACCGTTAATCATCCACCAATCTATTAAATTACTTGTCATATCGTCATCATTACTTACCTGCCACATCATTTAATTAAAAATAAATAAATAAATCCACGACTCTTTCCACAACACATTTTCTGCAAAATTGTTTTACCTGTCGTTTTTCCTGAACTAGTCATCGGTACTCCTTAAGAAGGCATAGTCGATGGAACAAAATGGGTGGTGGATAAATAAGGTATGAGCCAACAAATACTACACAGGTCCGTTGAAATCTGGAAGTCTGGCAAATTTTCCGAAACGCAGGTTGGGACATGTATTTTGAGAGGTTACAGGGATTCGATGCAGACATTACAGCAGAATTCACCCAAAATTTGGACAGACACTCCTCCACAGTCCACGGATTAAAAATCAGATTCATAGAGGAAACCATTGCAGTAGCTATTAGGTTTTCAATATCTGGTCAGCGATGGCTTTTCCGGAAAACACCACTCCCGGAATTTCCAGAGTTGCTTATGCGTGAAGGCAAAGAAGTAAATCCGAAAGGGAAAGGATATGAACATACTTCTCTACCGCCTCCATGGGCCAAGGTAGCACTATTTTTTATAAGGTATGTGACATGTGAAGGTTTCCCCTCTACCATTTACAAATATCATCTCAAATTTCTCACACATCTGCGTTTCCAACAATGCATAAACATGCCCTATTTTCCATGTAATAAAATTCATCAGATGGCGCGATCAACTTAGCGCTCACACCAACCACTCAAAACCCTCACAAATCATGGCCTTGTTAATCTACTAGTCATGCATGCACTAGAGTAAAGCCATGTGAGTTGGACGCAGTTCATAAGACTCTCGGAAGAGGAATTGGAAGAACTTATCCCAGAAGTAGTAGAAACCCTAGCAGAGAGAGATGGGCTAAGGAGGTTAGTAGAGGTTGTTGAAAATATTGCAGAAGAGCAGAGAACGGGTGTTGATACACATGAATCAGCCTCGGACGAAGATGAGTAAACAGGGAAACCATCATTGGAAGTTAAAGAAGTTGGGGGAATGAGGCAGGTCATTAACCTAGATTCAGAAGAAGACGAAGTAGATGGTTCTATTCCTCCAAACCCTTTTCCTAAACAAGAAAGAGATGTTGCTACTCCTTCAGCAGATGAACAAGAAAGAGATGTTGCTACTCCTTCATTAGATGAACAAGAAAGAGATGTTTCTATTTTGCCCGCATATGATCATGATATGGATGTTGATACCCCTTCGTCTGATGAGTAGGAGAGGAATGATGTTACTCCTCCAATCTATGAATAAGAGGTAACTGACGTTGTTACACAAGAACCAGCGCCAAAACTTTTTGAATTTTCTGTCTGTGAAGATGGTGTAGCTACTCCTTCCATCGGTGAGCAGTTAATGACTAACGTTGTAACACAAGAACTAGCGTCAGAATAAGTCATTCCTGAAAACCCTATTTTTGAAGACACAACAACTACTCCTCCAATTTGTGAGCAAGAAATGACTGGCGCAGTTACACAAGAACCAGCGTCAGAGCATGTTGCTCCCGAAAACCTTGAACCAGAGTTGGGTGTTGCTACTCTAGGAGAAGTGCGAGTTAAACAAGAGCCAAGAATAGAGGTTGAAGGAAATGAATCTCAGAATGAGGTTCCTCCTAGGGGATGGGCTAAAGAAATTCCTGTCAAATATGAATTTGTCGAATTTTGTGCAAAGAGAAGAACCCCTATTCATGACTGTTATAGGACAGCCTTTAGAGAAAGTCTTCAATTTAGGATTGAGAATGCCAAGCTAAAGAAGCAGGTGCTCCTCCTGAAGAAATGAGAATGAAGATACAAAATAATTGCCAAGGAAGCAGTGAGGAGAAATGTCAAGGAGACTATTTTGGCAGCTACCCAAACTGTCGATACTCCCATAGTATCGGTAGCTACTCAAACTATCGATACTCCCAGAGTAACAACAGCTACTCAAATTGAGTTGGTGTTGCATACAGTAGCTACTCATACCAAGCCTATCTTACACACCTCTACAGTACCAGCAGCCACTCAGATTTATCCTATTTTGCACACTTCCACAGTAGCACCATCTACTCAAGCTGAGCCAATGATAGATACAACTAAAGCTCAAGTAGTTTTGTTGAAATTTGAGATATATAAGTGGAAGAAAACAGTATCCCATTTTTGGACAGGAGTTGTCCCTTCTTCAGTGCACTTAAGGACATTGAAATACATAAGGGAGCAGGCTTCTAGAGTCGTTGGTCACTATGAGGAAAAGTTGGAAGAAGAGAAGAACAAGGGAGAGAAACAGAAGGAAAGGATTACAGAGTTGGAGGCATAGATACAGAGGTTAAGAGATGACAAACAAGAGATGTATGATATTACCCAACAGGTAGTAATGTGCCACTCCCCTTCTCTCAGCTATGCATCGTTTCTTCATGAACAGTATTTTTTTTTTGTCTGGAATGTATTCACTAGGAGATGGTTTATAATATTAAAGACCCCATGTAGTTTCTTAGGACCTTGAAAACTTATGACATCCTCACACAACATATCATGTGTAAATTGTACATGCACAACTACCTACTAAGAGATGATCAAAAATTCAATTCAATTCCTTATGTGGGAGATGTCCAATTGAGGGCCTTTCTTTCCTACACCATTAACCAGGTGAAGTGGAAGAAGCCACTTGACTCTTTCAAGGAAAATCAGGTACACATACCCCTTCAGGTTAGAATGGAGAACTTTCAAGTTGATCAGATCATTAGCAAACATAACTATTTCATAAATATTCCCAATTGGCGACAAAATATGGAAACTACACACCAATGGTGTGTTGATATTTGCATGAAACAATTGACCTATTGCAAGGAAGAGGCACTTGAAAACTGTGACCAGAGATGGGCCTTATCACCACCTGCTGTCAGGGAATGAGAAGCATTTGGGGCTCCCAATTTTCGCAAAGCCATGGAAAGAATATCCGGGTATATAGCATGTATGAGGTTTTGTGGGGTTCAATGGCTAGCTTTGAGATTTTCATTCCCCATCATCTGGATGCCACTTTATCAATATCAACTTGATTACGAGGTCCAGAGAGAATGGTGTGAGGATATAATATTGACTAGGGGATATAATTTTCCAGGGACAGATATGGTTGAGGCATATGACATAGCAGAACTTCAGGCCCAGTATCAAGGTTCCAACCCAGATCTACGAAAGCGACAGCCTACATGAGGACGTGCACATGACTAAATTTTGGGGGAGATGTTGGCCCATGAAATTGCTTGTTTTATACCACCTTTTTCTATCCTTATTTACCTCCATTTCTATATTCCTTGAGCTATTGTGTGTAACCACAAGGGTAAGAATGCACCTCTATTATTTCATTGTGTGTATTAGTTCAAAAACATTAGAGATTGGTTGGGGGTTTAACAAAGCAAATCACTAATCTCTTAAATCTCATAGGAACAGAGAAAACGAAGTCGAGCAAGATGATGTGATCAAGGATGCATCATAGTCTGTGGGTTGAACGTGAAAAAGAGGACCTATTCCATGGTCCAACATTAGGTTATGTTAATCAGTTCAGCCTTTGTGTATTTTTAGGAAGATTTGTTACCCTAATCTTGGGACGCTCTGTGCTCCACAAATTGTATAAAAGGCTGAACATAGATAGAGAAGGGATTAGCCAATCAGTTAACTAGCTAGGAGTTGTCATGTATCAAGACTGCAACATATGTAATCTCGTTTTATTTAATGAAAATCGAGTTTCTTCTGAGTTTCTGGGTTTTCATGGCAGTAAGTTCACCGCAACCCTGATTGGGGAGTTGGCCCCGCTCTTATGGTCAGGTGTTGTCGGCTTATGATATAATTTTGTTGTGGTTTTGTGTGGAATTTGTTAGATCTGTGTGTTCTGCTTCATTTACAGTTATCCTGCTTCATTTGAATGTTACAGTTATTTATGTTTAAGCACTAGTAATCTAGTTTATGTTCTTTATTTTATTGCAATGATTGTTTACTTACATGATCAATATTGAAATAAGCACAGTCTGCACATACAGTGCACAGTATCCTGTAAAACATTCATCCCCCTGGGTTGACAAATTAAATGTATTAGGTGGTAAATCTAGACGACATACCATACCCAACAGTGAGGATATAAGTAATTCCTTTCAATATATACAGTGAGGTTTGATATTCAAGGTAATTCTTGTGACCAGTCTATATTAATATCGATTAATGGTTGTGAGTGCATTGAAGTGGATAAGTAAAGGGTTGGCCCACTCTCACCAGAATAGTGATAGATTTAAAAAAAAACACATCTCCCATATTGTCCCCCTGGGATAC
This sequence comes from Picea glauca, assembly GCA_000966675.3. Taxonomy (NCBI): domain Eukaryota; kingdom Viridiplantae; phylum Streptophyta; class Pinopsida; order Pinales; family Pinaceae; genus Picea; species Picea glauca. The sequence continues at coordinate 2,201,713 of JZKD02S2011033.1, forward strand.
CCCTACCAAATTCTTTTTTTGACCTCTAGTTTAGAGCCCCAATATCTCAATTAAAACCATTCATTCAAGGGAATGTATTTTATCTTCCCCTTCATCCCAAGGTGCCTTGGGTTTCTCTTTTGGTCCACTAAGAAAGACACCTAATAAGTCCCAAAACCCCCTCTGATAATCCCTTCTCACATAAGAAACCCTTTGAAGGGTCAATCACACATGAAAATATTGAGTATGGGTCAATCACGAATCCCAACATCCATCTTCTCATGTAGAATTTATTTTTTTAAAACCTACATGAAGCGTGGCAATATCGACGATAGTTCATTGCAAGGTAATAAAGTTTTTTTTTTAAATTAAAGGAAGCGTGGCAATATCGGCGATAGTTCATCCCAAGGTAATGAACAAGCGTGGAAATAGCGACGCAAGTTCGTCGCACTTTGCCACAATTTTGCGCCGCACATCTAGCATCTGCATCGTAAATTTTGTCTCTGCCAAACGTTTTCTTTGCTATTGCCATGATTTTGCGTCACAACTTTCCACAGTTTTGTGTTGCACATATGGCATCTGCATCATAATCTGTTGGTAAGTTTTTTACTTTGTCACGGTTTTTCATCCCTATTGCGACAAAGTTTCGTTGTTATTGCCACGCTTTATAACGTAAACTTATCTTGATGGTGATGACACGTGAAGGTATAATTTCGTCGTTGTTTCCACGAATACCTGGTTAGTGGATATAACAACGAAAAATAGTCTTTGCTTTCGTGGAAAGTGCGACGGAAATGTGTGGCAATAGCAACGAAAAACTGTGGCAAATTTGGTCATATGTAGTAATGATGTAATAGGGTCATGGTCTTTTTTTTTCTTATAAAATTGCATCCTTTAAGTTCAAGGGAAGCATTACAATTGTCCAAATATGTTGCGGACCACAAGCAACCCATTTACATGAGAGAAACAACCTTCAAATGTTTAAGTACTAAACATAGGCATTTTTGCTTGGCCAAAATTTTGCAACGAGTAATATTTCATAAAAACCACCTAGGACTTGCACCTAGACCCAACCATTTATCCATGCCTCTAGGATATGCCACCAAAGTCATGGCTACATCATAACACACGCTGGAAATCCCAAGTTCTAGGCAAGTTTCCCAAGGTAGGAGTGATCAAAGCCCATATGAATGAAATCTGTCCAACATCAAACATGTAAGTTTGCAAGCTAGTCACAATCAATAACTAACCAATCTCCATAACTCAACCCATCGAATCTTATATTCTAGAGTATACCAATATCAACATGTGAATTTCTAATTCATAATTTAATAAAATTCAATGTAGTGACCCTAGTATTGTAATAACATTTCAAAAGCATAACATGAAACTTATTATGCCTAATTCAACATGAAAACAACTTGCAAGTGTACACCCAAGGCATGTTAAAGATAATATCAAAAGGATTAAAACCTTGGTTTTTTTTATGTGGAATCATTGCCTTCAATTTTATCAAACACTTGGAATACATTGCAAATACACCCATTTTAACTAGTGTTACTAAACTTCTATAACAAGTTGACATGCTAGCTATAAATAACTCTTTCTTGAAGACCTTTTGTCATGCCCAAACCTAGATCTCATCCTTGAAATTTTTTATAATAAACCAACTTGAAAGCTATAGATCAAATCCATGAACCAAAAAGGTAATGTACATTGAAACAATATTGTAAGTAAAATAGGAGCAACCACGCTCTGAAATAAAATGAAGAACCCCCTCAAAGTCTCAAGGAGCCTACAAGCTCATAATTAATTAGAAATTTTTGAAAATATTACATGTGACATTTCTTTATGGAAAAAATCTAATAATTTATCTAAAACATGTTTAGAAAGTGATTAATTTGAAAAATCTACATTTGACATCTCTTTATGGGGAAACTCTAACAATTTACTAAAAACCATATTTAAAATGTGTCGTTGTGAAAATCTTATTTTATTGGATAGAGAATTTATGTGTTTTAAATGGGGAATTAAGGAGAGGATAATAATGGCAAGAGGAGGGCCTTTGAAGGGAGGAAGGCGGTGAATGTAGTATATAGGGGAGGAATTTCATGTTAGGGAAGAATCATTCTTTTGGGAGACAGCAGGAACAAATATTTTGGGAGAAGGAAGAACTTGGTGTTTTGGAAATTTTGGACTTATACAAGGTTGGACTTTGTTGTTAATAATTTTAGGCTTGAGGGACAGGAAACCATAAGGATTTCTTGGAGCTAGGGAGCCAAAGAGGTTGTTCCTAGCTAGTTGGGAGGAAAAACATTCATTTTAGGAAGTCAAACAAGAAACGGTAGTCAAATAGGAAAATAAAGTAGACAAAATAAGCCAATCAATTCAGAGGAATAAATCGGACAAAGTTTCCAGGTATTCTCCATCCTTATCTTTAATTTATGTTGTGACTAATTACTTGAATTATGTTGTGAATTTATTACCAAAATTTTATGTTGTAATTGATATTTAATAAGATCTTAAATCTTCAAATTTTCACATAGCATAATGAAATTCATAGACTTAGAACAAAAGTAGCATATGAAAGCATAAAACATTTCATTTTATTTTATTTAATGTCCAACTTATTACATAAATTTACTAGTCATCGAAGAACCTAGAATGGTTCTCACGCCGAGAGAATTGATACTTATCAAGACAATTTGGTATCTTCTCGCTTGGATTGCCTTAATAATTGGGATTGTTAAGTATTGAAATATTGTTTGTTGCTACTATTGTTTTATATACATCTCGTAACAACCCTAAGGTTGAAAATTCATGGGATTGAGATCTGGGAAACCTCTAGGAGAGGTGAAATTTATATTTTGCATTAAAGCCTTATTTTTCAACAATTTTAGCAAAATTTGGTATTTGTAACATGTTAATGAAAAGTTGGTAATCATAATGCCCCAACTAGTCAATCGAAAAATTTAGTACAAATACCAAAAATAAAATATAATATAATAATTATTTAAGCACAATTAAAATATAGGGAACTTATATCCCATGACGATACACCCTTCCAGCCTTATATTTAAATTGCACTTGCATATGCCTCTTGCATGTGCAAGGGAGATTGGACCATCTTCTCAAACCATGGGCCCATTGTTTTAGAAAAGTATTTCGAAAAAAAGATTGTAGTAGCATTAACTTTGAACCAAATGGAAGTGTTGAAAAGATTGACATACATGTAAGAAAATCCAACTCGTATGTGTTGAGTTAGAATTTCAGTGTTATATCCTCATCAATCCATCCATTGAGTTGTAGTTCAAATCATTTAGGCAATAATAAGGAGGAATAGAGTGTTGGAAATATGGGGATCCTTATATCTCACAATATCTCCAAATGATTATTACCCATGTTCATCTTCTACCCTAAAATGTCTCTCCTCTTCCTCGTCTATAAAGCCTACATTTGAAACACAATTTGAAGAATAACCACCTCTCTAGAAAACCTATATTATGATTGGTTTTGAAAATATATTTGAATATAATGTTCTATATATTTTTTGGGGGACCCAATATTATTATACAAGGATCATGCACAATGTGAAAATCGTAGCTAACTCTACTTGTAGGCATGAAATTGAGTATTAGGATAACACTTGGTGATAGGTAGGGTGTTTTTTACATTGGGGACCCTTGAACAAGTTAAATGGTAGAAAACACATCATTATTACTTGTCATTTTTTACATAAACAAATAAAATATTGGGTTTTATTTATCCCCAAAATACAAATGAAAAGCCTTGGAAATATCTAGAATTTCAACTTTATATCTCATTTTATAGAGTGAGAATTGATGTGAAATAAAATCTCACTATAGGGATATGGGATTGTAGTAATAATTTGTAATACATAACATATATAGAAACAACAAGACACAAAACCCTACAGAACTATTCATCTTGATAGTAGCTCGTAACACATCACATAAATAACAAGAGCCATGGGTGGAAAATTCCTTGCCCTTGTATTTTGTATTGGGAGAATGAAGTAGTTTCTTCATGGTGTTTTTCTAGGGTCACAAGCAGTGAAAATGTTTGTGGTTGTTGTAATAAAATGAACATATTAGGACAATGGTATAGATGTTTGTTTGTTGGCTCACTATAGACTTTTGTAACATCCCACTCTTGCTAGCACATGTTATCGACTTATTCTTTGAGGACACTTGTGTGCAAGTGATCTGGTTATAGTACATGGTTATATATTTTGCTTATGGTTTTTATGATGATGTTGATGGTTGTTATTTAATATTAATTGATATATATGTATTGACATATGCTATTGACGAATTTTTCATGAGTGTGCAAGACACTTGATAGATTGTGGATGCCAATGGCATCAATGGACCTCCTGGGACTCTGGATTGAGTCAGGGAGTGGATTGTATTGGTTTGAGTATTTCATTTATGCATATTGACATATGATCGATTATAGTATGATTTTGTATATGAATCATTGATAGTGTTTCGTTGATAGATCCAGGCTGACAATTTCTTGCTAATCTGAATCACATAAGGAGTAAAGGGGCCATGCACATAGACCAGATATTGAGGGACAGATGTGGCAGCATCCCTGTCATAGCCTACTAGCATTCTCGCTGGCTCGAATTGTAGGTTAATGATTACCTAGTTGGAGAGGCCCATGATGTCGTGAGGGAAGACTGAGACAGTCGCTCATGAAGATTTCTAAGGGGTGTGCAATAAGGTATGGTTCTTATTCCTTAGAAGCTCTTAGTCTCTCACAAGTTCGCCTGAATGATGTGTTGACTCCAAGGGTCAGACAACTACCAAAACTAGTCAAAGGCGAGTGGCACCCTTGGAGCACGAAGTGCGTCTTGAAGGGCATGTCGCGAAAGTAACACTTGAGTCAATGAATCTAGGTGGCCTAGAAAACCTTGGGTGAATAATTAAACCTTGTAAAATCTTTAAGCATTGTCGGATTTAGTTAATTAATTAAGGATTGAAATGATTACTTATGAATCCCCAAATGGAAGTCTAAGCCTATTCAAAAAAATTAAGCCTAAGTCTAAGTTAGTAACAAGACTAAAACTAAATTATAAATTAAATAATGAGGGCATGAAGTAAATCAATTTAAGAAATAAAGAAAAATAAAATAAACCTAAAGATTGATTTAATACACATATGTGAAAGAAATTACAAAATTGGAATTTAATGTAAGAATGGAATAAAGATGAAGGAATGTGTACACATAGAAAGGTATCTAGAGTCTAGTTAACACTAGTCTAACTAGAAGAAGAATATTATTTTAACTCAACTCAGATTTAGTAAGGCGTCAAACATTAATTGGAAATAAGGGGAATAAAGAGACAACTAGGAGTGATTTAAGGAGCACTTTTAGGAGAGGTGAGAGAAATTGACTTTTAATTAAAATAAATTATGGAATTTTATTATGCAACTTATGGAAAGGGTGGAAAGTGTAAAGGGGGGAATAATTTTAATTTATTTAATTAAAAGCGAATTAAATTTTCAAATGGTCCAGAGGGAAAAATGATCATACTGGTTATGGGTAAAGTTATGCTACAGAATTTTTGGTTGGTTTTACTTGTGAGAGTTGGGATACCTAGCTAGAGAGAGAGAGAGAGAGGTGGCTCTACCTTGCGAGGCAAGCTGGGAGCTAGAGGATTTATAGTTGTGTGTGTGTGGTCTCTTTGTGAATCGAGGGGCTAAGGGGGAAGAAAAGTATTCCTAGAGTTGGCTGGGAGGTACCAATGAAGTTTCAACGATTAGCAAGCAGGAGGTCGGAAGGAACGTGATTTTTCAAGGATCATCTTCAAGCTCATATTCGTTGTCGGTTATGGTATTTTTGTTAAAATTGCCATTGTAATTAAGTTAAAATTTTGTATATGGATTTAAATATTGTTGTAATTTGTAATGGACTTCGAAATTTGAGTTGCCAGAGTTTTTATTGATGTTTGTGTAATAAGAATAAATTTTTAGATGGGTTGCCATCAAATTTGATTATTAGAAATTCTCAATCGCTCTCTTCCTTTCACAATCCACATAATCTTATCGGTTGCTAAAATTCTTATATTTTACATAGGAAACAATTGGGATTTAAATAGACACGATCGCTACTAATTATCGGACCTGCCCCGCACCTTTTTATTGAGAGTGCTACCTATTGCATTTGTTTTTAAAAGAATTTAGTTTTTCCCTTGACAGATTTGTTTCGCTTAGAGCGCCTTTTCTTGCTTTTCCTGGACATAATCGATTTGATTAGAGCACCTTTTCTTTCTCCTTTCTTTGACAAAACCCGATTCGTTGAGTGCGCCTTCCTTGCTCTTCCAATGACAAAAATCGGGCTTTCTTGGGCGCCCTTCTCACTTAGCGATTCACCAGCTCTCGGTGTATTATTCCAGAATCATTTAAGTGAATAATTAAACCAACTTTCTGCCCCTATGAATGATCTAGAGAAATTTTCTTGTTCCAATCCACTCTATTCACTTGTTCCGTTGATTCTTCCCTTTTTGCATTCGGGCAGATAACTGATATCTCTGCATTAGTATTCTAGTGTTTTGACCCTCCATCAATTTATTGAATGTCTCAAATATCATCGGATCAATCCTCTGTGGTTAGTAAAGGAAAGAGACTCGTTGTTTGAGATTTATCTTCCTACCATTTTTTATACTATGTCTAATCGTTCTCCAAGATTCCTTTCACACTTTAAATCGGCCAAACTTTGGAATTCAGATTTGGAAATAAATCCTAAATTTGGATTCAACATAAACGATTTAACAATAGTAAAAAGTTTAAATGTCTCCTTAGTACTGTGTCTTAGTAGCCGCTAACAGTTTAAATGGTGTATTAGTACTGGTAATGGTAAGGATAGATTAAATGTATGGGAAAAGTTCATACAACATCGTTATTGAGTGAATAGATAGCTCCTCACCTTTCAAAAACCACAACGTACTCGATTCTAACCATCCAGGTAAGTCTATCTGCCTCATTCTGACTAAATCTAAACACTGAACCAAAATCCATGTTGCTTTTACAGAAAGGTTTCTCATACTGAATTTCGAGTTAATAAGATCCAATCCATTCACATTCTATGCAAGCGTGGACACTCGCAAGGCTTCTTCTATCTTGATAGATCTGAGAGAATTTAATTGCACCCTTCCTTTTTGGCGTGTACATCCGTAACTCCCAACTGTATGTATGAGTGTGATATAAATGTATAACTCTTGGTTCTCCTGGGGTGATTTTGTTGATTTTTCCTGAATCTGAGCGAAGACCCTGTCAAATTTATTCATTGCCTCTGAGTGAAGATCATGTCGATTGATTCGTTGTCTCTGAGTGAATACCTTGACCAAATTATTCTCTTCCTCTGAGCGAAGATCCTATCAATTTGATTCGCTGCCTCTGAGCGAAGACCCTGTCAAATTTATTCACTGCCTCTGAGTGAAGATCCCATCAATTTGATTCACTACCTGAGTGAATATCATGTCATAAGAGTTTAGTTCACTTCCACCTCGAATGGCAGGTCCTGTCATTTTTGGTCCCTTCCTAAAGGTTATCTACGAATGCCTTTCATGAAAAAGATGAGTAGTATCTACGACTGTCTTTTAGGGTTGGATTTAAAAAGGAATTGAGAACTTTTTGTGAAAGTAATTAATTACCAAGGGAGCTCCTGTGAGAATGATGATAAGTGTTTCATGAGGGATAGAGATAATCATTATACTCAGTTAGTTTCTTTAATTCTAGAAGTGCAAGTTGACAGGATTGGCCCATCTAGTTTTCGAATCTAGAGATACCTTGTGTCCATAGAAACCATTATACAATTAATGTGTTGACTTAGTTAGTTTCAAATAATTGGCCATCCTTACAATAAGGGATTTAGTACCTCGTTTAAACTACCCTACTTTTCTTGGATCAATTCAATTAATAGTTGATAAAGATTTAGTTGGTCTACCTTTATGAATTAAAGGTATTAAAGTATTAAATGATCATCTAATAAATATTGTATCAAGCTCTTTATTGAGAGAAGTATAGCGTAATCGCTTGATTATTAAGGTTATGATTAAAGAAAAGATAAAGAGTGGTACTCTTAAGAAAGTGTTCAAAGGTCAAGCATCAATTAACCTAGAAAACCCCTTTTTAGTAAAAGATTTAATATCATGCATTTTAGTCAATAAGGATTTTAAATTTTAACTTAAGGATACATTTTAGAGTGGGATTAGATGGTTGTAAAACATTGAAACCCTAGGATTAGGTTGGTGCCTAAATGTTAAGTCTGGATACCTCACTAAGCTGTAAACATCAACACTACATTTAATATAGGACACTTACTTAGGATATATGATAAGAGTTCATTTGCGAAATCCAAGATAGAGATTAAGTAATCACATTGGTAAGTGTAGTATGATTGTTATATATATTTCGGGACCATGACTCACTTTTGCCAATTAAGAATTGTTGTTGGAAATTATGGTTAGATGTTTGAATTAAATAAAATTCATGAGACTAAATTGAAAATAAATTGATTAATTTCCGACAAGATTAGTATGTGTATGGTATAAAAAAACTAGTACCTTCTCGTGGGAGAACTTATGTGTGGATTCATCGTATGCGTGATTAGGAAAATCATTGTTATGTTTCATGATAACGTTATAAATGTTTTCCTCAATACACATGAACATAATGATGATGTATGATTGATTAAGTAACTATATTTCTCTTGCACCATTGCAATAATATTGATTTATGATTAATGATCCAGAATTAGATCGAGGAGCTTGATGGGGATCAAAAAGACCTAAAAAAAAATGTTCTCAAAATGTCTTCAAAATAGACGTGACCGTAGGTCTCATCGATACAAACCCAACGCAACTTGAACGGGCTCAAACAGACATCATATGCTCCATATATGGTGATCTATTCATTTTGCCAAACAGGCAAAAACTAATCACTGCACAGTCCATATAGTGCCACGTGGAAGTTGACTGTACAGGTCATATGGTGGTACAGCTGACATGGATGACACAGTTTTCACTGACGTGGCATCAAATGGAGGTGACATGTGGCAGGGTGGCTAGGCATACGGACGTATGGCGTGGCAGGTATACGTCGACCAATCAAGGAGTGACATGTGTCACCACTGCAAGGGTGACACGTGGCACATCTGTACTGATGATGTGGCACATTTGTACGATGATGACAGGGTAGACGGGTGGTAGACCCTCAGCACACATGACCATATGATGTGACCTTAATATTGATGTTGGCACGCGGGAGTTATAGCGTTGGCGAGAATGTATGGTATAGCCCCTCCGGTGGATATGTGGGAGTTAGCTCGATCATATGGGATCTCATAGGGGACTTCAGTTGTTTGTTAGCACGGGTTTTGGAACCTGGTCCCATTTATTTCTCCATAAATCCAAGATCTAGTAGAGGAGAGGCCAATGCACAACCCCTAAGGGGTTGGCGCTTGGCCATATGGTTCCATATTACTGTGTAAAAGGGGTCGGCGCGCCTGGAGATAATCCCTAAGACACATGGATGCATCCAAGGTGACCAGGAGCCTTAGAAAAAGGGGTTGCGCACAATTTAGGGGCTAAAGTGGGTTTAAAAATTTAATATAAATATTTTTAAATGGATTTTCAACATATTTGAGGGATTTTAGACTTTTTTGGGGGATATTGGGCCCTTTTTTAGGCCAGATCTTAGGGGGGAAGTTGGGAGATGGTTACCAAATTCAGATCTATATAAACCAGAGGATTTTGAAGCCATAGGAGGACATTCAGAGCAGGTTTATGTTGAATATTTTCCAACCCAAAGACATTTTTATGCAGGGAAGTTGTTGAGGAGCACACTTTGCGGGCCATTTCTAGGAGCTCTGATCATCCATTTTGAGTGTCGTTTCTTCTGTTGGGTTCTTGAGATATGGTAGAACAAGACCATATCATTTTTGTAACCTTTTGGAACTATTGTGATGTACTTATTGAGCTTTGAACATAAATAATAAATCCCCACCCACTCAGACAAAGGCCCAGAGACGTAGGCGAGATTGCCAAACTCCGTTATCACAATAGTGTTTTGGTTTGTTGTTGTTTTATGCTTTGTTTCAGATATGTACATTTTATATGGTTGTTATGCTTCTTCTGTAACTTCTTCCTCTTTATTTAAGCTTCCTAATTGATTAATCAACACATGCTTAATAACTCAACCATTTTCGTATAAACGATATTTTCAGATCACGACAATGGTTGCGTTATTAAGAATCTATTGATTAACCAATTAGGAAACTTAAAGAAATAGGAAGAAGTTATAGAAGAATCATAACAACCATATAAACATGTACAGATCTGAAACAAAGCATAAAATAGTAGCAAACCATAACACCAACATGATAACGGAGTTTGACAATCTCGCCTACATCTCTGACCCTTTGTCTCAGTGGGTGGGGCTTTATTTTTTCTGTTCAAAGCTAAATAAGTACATCACAACAGTGCCAAAAAATTACAAAACTGATATGGTCTTGTTCTACTAGATCTCAAGAACCCAATAGAAGAAACGACACTCAAAATGGATTATCGTAGCTCCCAAAAATGGTTCGCAAAGGTGCGCTCCTCAACAGATTCCCTCCATAAAAATGGCTTTGTCTTGGAAAATATTGATCATAAACCTGCTCTGAATGTCCTCCCATCGCTTCAAAATCCTATGGTTTATATATATCTAAACTTGGTAACCATCTCCCAACTTCCCCCCAAGATCTGGCCTCAAAAAGGGCCCTATATCCCTCACAAAAGACCAAAATACCTCAAATCTGTTGAAAATACATCTAAAAATATTTATATTAAAGTTTTAAACCCACTTTAGCACCTAATTTGGGTGCAGCCCCTTTTTCTAGGGCTCCTGGTCACCATGGGCACATCCATGTGGATTAGGGATTATCGCCAAGCATGCTGACCCCTTTTACATAGTCATATGGAACCATATGGCCAAGTGCCATCCCCCTAGGGGTTGCGCATTGGCCTCTCCTACTCTAGATCCTAGATTTATGGCGCAATCAATGGGACCAGGGTCCAAAACCTGCACTAAAAACCAAGTGAAGTTCCCTATGCGATCCCATATGATCAGGATAACTCCCACATATCCACCGAAGGGGCTATACCATACATTCCTGCCAACGCTATAACTCTTGCGCGCCAACATCAATGGTAAGGTCACATCGTATGGTCATGTGTGTCGAGGTTCTGCCACCTGTCTACCCTATCAGTATTTTATGGACGTGCCACATCATCAGTATGGATGTGCCATGTGTCACCCTTGCAATGGTGACACGTGTCACTCCCCAATTGGTCCACGTATACCTGCAACGTCATTCATTCGTATGCCCAGTCACCCTACCACATGTCACCTCTAGATGCTACCACAGCAACAACTATGCCTTCCACGTCAGCTATACGGGCTGTATAGTTAACTATCACGTGGCACTATACAGTCATCATTTTTTGCATGTTTGGAAAAATGAACAGATTGCCATATCTGGAGCATACCAAGTCTGTTTGAGCCTATTCAAGTTGTGTTGGGTTTGTATCAATGAGGCCTACGCACATGTCCATTTTGAAGACATTCTGAGAAATTTTATTTTTAGTCCTTTTTTAGCCCCATTAAGCTCCTAGATCTAATTCAGCATCACACCTCCCCACTAACGACCTTTTTCTCCCACAAACGGTTACTGACTAGTAATCAAGCTTGGGATAGGCCACCAGACTTGTTCTCTGTCTTTGAAATTTATCCTGTGCACCTGTCTCATCAAGATCAAGTGTAACACAATCATGATAACTGACAACATAGTGTGAGCCATTTGTACCCTGTCACATCTTACTGAAGCCACTATCATCCATGTAGATAACATTACTAATGGTAGCATCAAAAATATGACTGCAAATGAGCTGATATGTTTATAATACTTGCACGACATCAGTTTATCTTGAAGCAAAGTGTGATTGATTCTCTATTCTACAATCATCTCCTATTCTTGCTTAAGATCGATTACTTGACTTGAAACAATTATAGGTCTGTTGCTTGCTTGAGATTCCTTTCTTAATTGTTCCATAGTTTGAAGAGTTTTATTTTCCTTTAAATGATGATCATGAACCACATATTTTTGACCTGCTTTGATTAAGTGATATTGATTATTTTCCTTATAGAAGATTGCTTTACGATCATACAAGTAAGGATTGCCTAAGCCATTCCACTTCACTTAGTGGCACCACATCACATGTTACCTCGTCAACAAACTTAGATGAAATTGCAAATTTTAATGTGCACTGATTTGTTATGTGCATTTGATAATTGTTGCTTATCCATTTAAGTGTGTAAGGCTTATGATGTATATGTGTTTTCAATCCCAACTGCTTAACCAATTCCTCTGAAATTAGGTTAGATTGAGATCCACTATCTATCAATGTGTCAACCTTAGTGTGCCTCATAATGACCCTTATGTGAAATAAGTTACTTCTACAATCAAATCCTTCACCAATTTTACATGTCATTCCAACCAATGAGACTTTATATTCGTCACCTGAATTTGATCCCAAGTTCGTGGGTCGTGTTGTTGTTGCAACTGTTTTCCTCCCCTTCTTTTCCTTGAACCACTTCAGTCTCTTCTCGAGATGCAATTTCCAACAATGGTCCTCATCATGCCATTCTTTCTTGCAATGCTTACAAGAGGGCTTCTCTTCCTTTCTTGCCACTAAATCTGCTTTATTTTTATGCCACTTCCTTTTGTCCTCTTTCCTTGAAGAGGATTCCCATGATACAACAACACTTTTTTTCCTTGCTTCAATGTATGTCGTTTGAACAGAAACCTCATCAAGATTAGTTGGTCCAAACATGAATACAGTATTTCGAATATGTGCAAGTAAACCTCCTATATACTTCATAAGAGTTTCTTGGGTATGTAAAGGAACATCTAACATCAATGCCATTTTACGAAATCCATCTATGTATTCTTGCATTGTTTGTCCCTTTCTTTGTTTTAAAGCTTGCCAATCAATTAATTCTTTCTCTTTATAACCCAAAGGATAGAATTTATTTCTAAGTGCAGAAATAAAACTTTTCCATGATGGAAACACATTACTCACTTGTTTCGTGTCATTTTGCAACTTGCTTTGCCACCGGATGAGTGTTGTGCTTGCAAGTCTAAGTGATGCCAACTTGATCTGAGTTGTCTCATCCTTGATCTGTTGCACACTGCAATAAACCTCCATATTCCTTACCCAATTATCAAGTCTCTTTGCATTAAATTCACCATCATATATGGGTAATTTGAATTTAACATCAAGTTTTAATAAAGGCATTTCATTCTTATGTTTATGAACATGTTTCTTTGCATTGGATTTAGAACTTGAACTTGAAGAAGAAGGAGGTGAAGATGGAGGTGAAGGGAGAATTTGAGGAGGATGCTCTCCTTCTTCACTTTTTCCCTTTGAAGATTCACCCAGATTTGGTCTCTTCCGTTCCAAGTAATCCTCATACAAAACCTTCATCATCTCCGACATGGCGAATTTTTTTTTTCGAAACTCTTTCTCATCCTGAGAAAGTCCCTCTTTTGATGCCATCTTCTCACTTTGAGAAGTTATCTTTATCAATCCAATCAATGTATTCTCTTCAACAAGATCTTCTTCACCACGATGTAGCTTTTCCTTGGTTAACATGCAAAACTCAAATCCAAACGTCAACTAGCTCTGATACCACTTGATCCGAAAATATCTTTTACACGATAATGGTTGAGTTATTAAGAATGGGTTGATTAACCAATTAGGAATCTTAAAGAAAGAGTAAGAAGTTATAGAAGAAGCATAACAACCATATAAACATGAACAGATCTAAAACAAAGCATAAAACAACAGCAAACCATAACACCAATGTGATAATGAAATTTAGCAATCTCACCTACGTCTTCGGGCCTTTGTCTTAGTGGGTGGGGCTTTCTTATTTCTGTTCAAATCTCAATAATTACATCAAAGCATTGCCAAAATGTTACAAAAATGATCTGGTCTTGTTCTACCAGATCTCAAGAACCCAACAGAAGAAATGACACTCAAAATGGATGACCGGAGCTCCCAGAAATGGCTCGCAAAGGTGCGCTCCTCAACAGCTTCCCTACATAAAAATGGCTTTGGCTTGGAAAATATTCAGCAAAAAACTGCTTTGAATGTCCTCCCATGGATTCAAAATCCTCTGGCTTATATAGATATGAATTTGGTAACCATATCCCAACTTCCCCCTAAGATCTGGCCTAAAAAAGGTCCCAATATCCCCCAAAAAAGACCAAAATCCCTCAAATCTGCTGAAAATCCATTTTAAAATATCTATATTAAATTTTCAAACCCACTTTAGCACCTAATTTGGGCACAAACCCTTTTTCTAGGGCTCCTGTTCACCTTGGGCGCATCCATGTGGCTTAGGTCTTATCTCCATGTGCATTGGCCCCTTTTACACGGTCATATGGAACCATATGGCCAAGCGCCATCCCCCTAGGGGTTGCACATTGGCCTCTCCTCCGCTAGCTCCTGGATTTATGGCATAATCAATGGGACCAAGGTCCAAAACCTGCACTAACAACCAACAAAAATCCCCTATGTGATCCCATATGATTATGCTAACTCCCACATATCCACTGAAGGGGCTATGCCATACATTCTTGCCAACGCTATAAATCTCGTGCGCCAACATCAATGGTAAGGTCACATAGTATAGTTGTGTCTGCAGAGGTTCTGCCACCTGTCTTCCCTATCAGCATAGTATGGACATGCCATGTCATCAGTATGGATGTGCCACGTGTCACCCTTGCAGTGGTGACACATGTCACTCCTTGATTAGTCCACGTATAGCTTCCACGTCATCCATTCGTACGCCCAGTCACCTTTCCACATGTCACCTCCAGAAGTTTCCACGTTAGCAAAAATTATGCCTGCCATGTCAACTGTATAGTCATACAAATTGTACAGTCAACTTCCACGTGGCATTGTATGGACTATACAGTCATCATTTTTTGTCTGTTTGGAAAAATGAACAAATCTCCATATCTGGAGCATATGACGTCCAGCTGAGCCCATTCAAGTTGCATTGGGTTTGCATTGATGATTCCTATGCACAAGTCCATTTTGAATCCATTCTGAGAAATTTGATTTTTAGGGCTTTATGAGCCCCATCACGCTCCTGGATCCAATTTTGAATCAATTAATTAAGTAATTAGATTACTCATGCACCTTGAAAATAATATTAATTAAGTGATTAGATTACTCGTGCACCATGAATAATGTATGATTAAGATTGATTGATTGATCTAGTCGATGTTCGGCTTGACTGGATTAGTGGGAATTAGACACCTACTTGTTCCTCAGAACAGTCGCCATCCCTAAGACCTTAAGTGGTCAAAATCAATCGGATGAATCATGGGCTTGAGCGTTGCTTATGTTTCTTGGAGGTCCTAACCTTGCAGTATAGGTTGGGAGGGTAGTTCCTTTATGATATATTTATGTGATGAGTTGATTGAATAAAAGTATTGATGTTTCCAGTTGATTGTGATGAGTTGATATTGTGTCACTATTTTTATAATACTTGTCGATTATATGTCGTTATCTAATGTGATGATGTATTGATTATATATCGTTATTAATTTTTATGATGTTTCTCTATTAAGTATGTTGATGCAGTGATTTTATCATTATTAGTGATGATGATGTATCGCTTGCAATTATACTAGTTTATGTTGTGATGATTCTATTATCCTAACTCAAAAAACAAAAATACCTATTGTACATCATTTGTTGTTGTAATGGCAGGGTCGTTACATATGGTATCAGAGAGAGGTTCAACCCCACGACTTAGTATCATTATTCCTTCCACTGTATTAAAAAATTGATTAATAAATTATCACTAATTAAAATGGAAATTTGTCCATGCAGGTAATTGATGCAGGAGCATCATCGGGAAGCACACGTAGCAGGACAACTCAACGCCTAGGAATCATTTCGGAATCTCAAAAGCTAGCAGTTACTGTGAATCTTTTTGGAACTGGTTGGAAAAACGGAAGAAGATCAAGTGCCTGGAAGTTGATGATCATGAGTGATCTGGGAGTTTCACTCCTAGATCATGATTGTAACTGAACTTAGATAGAAGTTAGGTTTTTCGTTTTGAATAGATGAGTAGTCGAGGGAAACCCTAAGGACCCACTAAGATAAATAGAGGTTTTGTATGCCCAAACAAGGCTGCTACGAGTTAGTAGAAAATTCCAAGTTTTTAGTTTTGTTTTGATCATAGTTGTAGCCATTTTTGTTTCTGAATGCATATAACATAGGAAAATTGATCCAAATGCATATAATTGTTATTGTTTGCAATTCTCTGTTATTGTTGTTTTCATGAATGAATGATTTTCGTTTCGAGTATCTGAAACTGTAAGATGTTAGCATAATTTTCAATTGTTTCTCTTTTGTAAGCTATGCAAGGAGTTCATACTGAATGCAAGGAGTGTGTGTAAGGTATTCTTTGTCAACTCAAAGCTCAGAACAGATAGCATGGAACTTTTGTATGCAGAGTGTGCATATCAAGCGCAAGGAGTGTGAGTAGCGGCGAACTTGTTTTAAGTTCGAAAGCTCAGGAGGGTGAGCGCAGAGTGTATCAGGAGGGCACCAGAAATTATTTTTAAAAGGTGCAGAAGGGCCAAGTCCTTTAGAGACTGAGTAAGTTGAAAACTCAAGGAGAATCAGTGCGATTTTTCACGCAGAGCGCAAGTGTGCTCCATGGTGAAGTCAAAGTCCATTGACAAAAGCTCAGGAGGAACAACATCGCGTGTCGTTGGATCCAGTAAATCTGTAAGGAAGATAAGGGTCGAGAATCATTCAACACTCAGAAGCTCAAGAGAGATAGTGAGTCATCGATCTATGGGAGGATCGAACCGTTGATACCTTTCGTGGGAAGGATATCTCAAAAAATTGGAAATCGGGAGTCTGGAGCACGAAGGAAGTTGTCCTCCAAAGTCGCGAAACCCAAACTCGTGAAGTCGATCTGAGCTATAAGATCGTGGGGGAGTTGTGGACCATCAATATGACACTTGCAAAAATCATGAAATCGGGAATTGGAAGGAAGAAGGGAGCCACCTTCCAAAGTCGTGAAACGTGAACTCGCGAAGTCAACCCGAGCCATTAGATTGTGAGGGAGTTGTGGGTTTTCGATCTGATGCTCACAAATATCACGAAGTTAGGATTTGGAAGGAAGGAGAAACCCATCTTCCAAAGTCGCAAAATGCAAACTCGCGAGTAAATTTGAGTCATTGGATCATGGGAAGCGTGGACCGTCGATCTAACAAAAGGAGTTCAGAAGTTGGGAATCGAGAGTATTGGGTTTGGCCCATAACAGAATACCCAAAGTCGTGAGTCACGAAGAACCTTGTGGTTAGGCATGTGGTCATAGTGCATGGTCACGTGAGAGGAATGGGCTTAGCCTAAAAATCTAGTGCCCACTGTTTGATTTTCTTAGGAAGGGGAAAGGCGCAAAGGAAGGAGCGCGTGCAGGTTTTCTCGAGGCCTACACCAGGGAAGGTAAATGGACCGCGTGTATTTTTTAATCCTTGGAGGATCCAGAAGGGATCTGGGGAGTTTTTCCATCTCAGCATTATGAACAATCCTAGACCGGGAGGTCAAAATACCCTGCTGAGGTAGGGGCACTACATCAAGTGGTATCAGAGCGAGAATTTTTCTTGCAGACAGTTGACAAAGGAGAGGAGGAAGAAGAACTCGATTTGTACTTTTGTGTGAGAGACAGTCAACACAATGCCACCAACGAGATGAGTGGAGCCATGTCGACCCTTGACCAATTTTTGAGGATACTTGGTCTGGATTGACCTATTTTTGGGACTTCGACAGGCTATTGAAGATGGAGCGCAAGACGAAGCAGAGATCGTGGGATCTTGACCCCCCTTTTTAGGGATTTTTTGGTTTTGGGATAATGTAACGGGTATGAGAATGTCAGCCCATGGGATTACCCATGTATAGGCCCCTCTTGTAAAGTATAAATAGATGTCTAGGTGATGTAATAAGTAGTACTTTTGGTAAGTGTGGAGATGATCTATGGGATGTTGTGCTTAGTGCAAGTCATATGTAGTGCTTTCTGCATAGACTGTGTAAGGATTTGTGCTTAGAGTTACTCAGGGAAGGAGGATTTGGTGAAGTGCATGCAGATCTCCCGTCCTATGTAGAGTAAGGTTTTGGTGCTTTGTGTTGTAAGAAGATTGACGAAGCTAATAAAGAAGACAAAGAATTGGTGGGCGTAGCCCCAGGATGGGGGTGAACCATGTGCATGATGTGTTGCTATGATTTGTGTTGTGTATTGATGAGTATATGTGTTTATTTACTTAGTGCTCTGATGTAGATGAATGATAGATAGATCTGATATTTATTTGTGCCTAATAATGTGAAGAATTATTGGATCTGACTTACCTGATTATGCTTAGTGCTTGAATCTGTTAGATCTGATCTGTTTCTGTATGCTAAGTGATACTAATTGCTAGATCTGGTTGGATACCACGATGCTCTGTAATTAGGGTTTTATCTGCGAAGTAGATACTGGTTGAATATTAATAAGTTGTAACTACTAAGTACCTTGATTAAGTATTAGAATCACAGATCTATGTCCTAGCTAAAGGTTGCAGACACTTGAGTCCTACAACCACCCCTGCCTCTACCTCGAGTGAGACTTCATTTGCTTCGTAGTTTTTTTTGAAAGGGCTGGTAGGTAGGGCTTTGTTGGTGTGCTCTTGAGCGTTAAACCCTTGGTCTGCCCTTCTATGCCAACAAATGGTTTTGTTGCTGAGACAGGAACTGTGATTGCTAGGAACTAAGGAAAAGGAAGAGCTTTGTGTGAAGATCTACTACTATACTGTGCAGCCTTATGTTTTATTTGGAAATCTCTGCGTGTAGACCTATTGCTAGTGCGCGGTGATCTACCTAGTTTATGAAGCTTTGTGCTAAGAACTAAGGAAGAAGCTTTGTGAAAAGATCCGACCTGAAACTGTGGAAGCTCTGTGAGTAGATCCGTTTCCCTAGAGAACAGTAATGTACTTGGTCTGTGGAAGCTCTGTGCCAAGAAGAAGGTTCAAATCTGAAGAAAAAAAGGTAAGATACAAAATCTTTGTGCTCTGAGAAAGGTAAAAGTGAAAATTTTGGTTAAAAGATGTAAGATATGTAAGCTTTGTGCTCTGCTGAAGTAATATAAGATAAGTAGAATTCTCTGTTTCAAAAGTATGGATCTAATTATGTTTGATAAATTTTGTCCTAGTCTAAAAACTAGGGCACAGATAGATGAAAGAAGATTTGGTATAAGTAGATCTTCTATAAATAATGAGAAATATGTTATTCCTATGCATAGAAAGAATTGTTGGACTAACAAATGGATGCAGGATCCTAGAAAGAATTTTTTGCAGGTTAGCCACTATGATCCTAGTGCACAGTATAGGAAAGGTTGGGGATCATTTAAAAGAAAAAGAGGATTGACTCTTTGTTATAGTTGCAGAAGACCAAGACACCTTGCTAAGGATTTCCCTGGCATAAAACCTAGTTGCCTTTGTTGTAAGGCTATGGACCATGAAGTGATGGATTGCCCTAGAATGATTGCTAAGATTGAAAATATGAATATGAGACAAGAACACCATGAGGAAGGTCAAGAGACTGAGATTATAACAGAACCTCAGAAGGAATCAGAGATTCTATTACTAAAAATCAAAGAAACCCTGAATGAGCATAAATATGACAGTCTATCAGAGATAATGAACAAGAAAGAGAAAATCGAAGCAAGAGTAGGAGACTTCGACATTGACTGTGTTCTAGATGAAGAAACATAGGTGAATATCATGACAGAAAGAACTTGGGAAACCATAGGAAATCCTGCTATGGTTCCCTTAGTGGGAAGAATAGGCTTGTTTAAAGGAAAATTGATAACCCTATGCGGAAGACTTACTCAGGTATCTATGATTGTCCATGGAACGGTGACAGAAGAAGAATTTGAAGTTATTAATTTTGTTGAGAGAAACGCCCCATTTCCAAATTTGTTAGGTAAGACTTGGATTGAGAAAGACCAGATCCAAAGGAAAGAAGAAGAGGAAGTCGTAGAATAGAAAAAATAGGACCTAAGAAACTTCATGGCTAGGAGAATAGTGCACTTATTGAAAGAACAGGAAGATCAGTCGAAGCTACTAGGGACCCAAAATCTGGATGTCGAAGTAGAAATAATATTAGAAGACCCACAGAAGACTGAAGCACATATCCCAGATAAAGAAGAAGTGTTACCCTTGAAATAATCTCACCACCACGAAGTTACTATGCCAAGAGAAGAGAAGAATCAGAATGGAAAGAAGAATACCGAGACAAAGCTCACCGAGAAAAAGGCTAGAAAGATCAGTAAGAACAAAGCCAAGATTGAAAAGTTACAAAAGGTTCTAGAAGGAACTTCGTAGAAGGAAAATCTGCAGAAGTGGAACTTCGTCGAGATATCAGAACAGTGTCACATGTCACTCTGCCATGGTGAAGCAATATGATCGTTGGAAGGATTATAACCATTAGACTTATACCCCAGAACGGTTAGAACAACAGTTATGACCAGAAATCTCTCCATTAGACCATTGGGACCATGCTATAACAACCAGAACTGCATTGATGGAAGGTTTTTACCCATTGGAGAGACAGGTTACCTCGCTATCTACTTATTCCATCGCGCCATGCACCAAGAACACTTTTTCCATTTGTGATTATCGAAATCCCCATAGAATTAGTTTCTATCACATTGTGCAAGCCAAGACTTTTCCCCTCGTGTTGTTACATTGAGTATCTGAACCCCGACCTGATCTATCTAATCACGAGTATGCATGTCATATGAGCTCACCGCAGTTGAATCTCCTGTCACCCATTGAAAGGATGAAGAGATCTCAGGAACAATGCACTACCTAGCAACAAGTTCATGTCATTCAAAGCAGAGTTATGGAAGTCACTCAAAAGCTTCAGTCGATCCAGGATGTAGCCTGCCTACTATTTGAGGAGATTGAAGGCCAAGGAACAAAACTAGAACAAGTAGTCGTTGCAGTCGGACAGCGACTAGAAGGACCTATCAGTGAAACAATCCTTTAAAATTTCATTGAGAAAGAGGCCATGGCACAACAACAAGTCGAAGAAGCTCGAGGCCTTCAAGGAAGAGTTACCCAGAGCAGAGTGACTCGAGACGAGTCACAGGTGAGTGTTGGGGGCTTGTTGGCCCTTGACCAAGTTTTGAGGATACTTGTTCTGGATTGACCTATTTTTGGGACTTCGACAGGCTATCGAAGAAGGAGCACAAGATGAAGCAGAGATCGCGGGATCTCGTCCCTCCTTTTTAGGTATTTTTGGGTATTGGGATAATGTAAGGGTTATGGGAATGTCAGCCCATGGGTTTACCCATGTATAGGCCCCTCTTGTAAAGTATAAATAGATGTCTAGGTGATGTAAGAAGTAGTACTTTTTCTAAGTGTAGAGACGATCTATGGGATGTTGTGCTTAGTGCAAGTCATCTGTAGTGCTTTGTGCACAGACTGTGTAAGGCTTACCTAATTATGATTAGTGCTTGAATCTATTAGATCTGATCTATTTATGTATGCTAAGTGCTACTAATTGCTAGATCTAGTTGGATACCGTGATTCTCTGTAATTAGGGTTTTATCTGCGAAGTAGATACTGGTAGAATACTAATAAGTTGTAACTGCTAAGTGCCTTGATTAAGTATTATAATCACATATATGTGTCCCAGATAAAGGTTGCAGACACTTTAGTCTTGCAACCACCCCTACCTCTACCTCAAGTGAGACTTCATCTGCTTCGCAGGTGTTTTCAAAAGGGTTGGTAGTTAGGGCTTTGTTGGTGCACTCTTGAGCGTTGAACCCTGGGTATGCCCCCGTGTGCCAAAAAGACACCTTTAGCCAATCGGTTTGTAGAAAGAGAAATGTGAGAACTTTGTGCAAGTTTAGAGGCAATGGAAGCAGCGTAGAGGAGGGCATCTGATGCTGGAGACATCAGTGATGCACAGAGTGAAGAAGTAGAAGCTAAAGAAGCTGCAGGAGAAAATATTGTCGAAGAACGCTTGCTGAGAGTAGTTATTAGATTGGGATCTAGAGCCAAGATAGAGGTCCCAATGTATGAAGGCAATTTCTATGTTGAAGAGATATTGTATTGGATAAGATCCATGGACAAATATTCCGAATATGAAGATTTCGATGAGGAGAAAAGGGTGAGACATGTTGTCACAAGACTAAAAGGAGATGCAACACTATGGTGGGATGAACTGCAGGCTGAAAGAAGAAGCAAAGGAAAACATAAGATAAATAATTGGGACAAAATGGTAGCCAAGATGAAGGCTAAATTCATGCCCAAATATTATCATATGAACCTATTCAGGAAGATGCAAAACCTGAGACAGAAGGGTATGAAAGTTAAAAAGTACACAGAGTATTTTTACAAGTTGAACATCAGAACTGGACAAAGAGAGAAATATGAAGAAAATGTTTTCAGGTATATAAATGGCCTGAGGTATGAAATCCAGGATGAGATTAGCATGATGTTAGTAAGGACTATGGAGGATGCTTCTCAGTTCACACTGAAGGCAGAGGAGAAGTTGGCCAGAAAAAAGGGGTCAGTGAGGTAGAGGTAGAAGCCCAGCCCCAGACAAAGGTAAAGGAGTTTCTCATGACAAGGCACACAAATCCAAAGGCGAGATTGAGAAACCACATAGTCACTCGAAAAGAGGAGGGAGTTCCCGAGGAAGACAAGGTGGTGGAAGAAGTTCTTCTAGAGGAAGAGGAAGAAGCATAGGAGGACAAGTAAGGTTATATGTCTGTGGAAAGACAGGGCACATGTCTTGGGAATGTCCCGAGAGAAAGAAATAAGGAGGAGGTGAAGCTCACATTTCTGAGGCACAAAGAAGGAATGTTGAAGTAGAAGGAAAAAAAGATGGAACATCCCTGATGTTGAGGAAGTTTCTCTTAAAATCAGAGGAAGAAGTTTAAAAACCTGTGCAGAGGAATAGTCTCTTCAGAACAGCTTGCAAGACTAAAGACAGAGTATGGAAGGTGATAGTTGACAGTGTGAGCACTGATAACTTAGTATCCACAAAGATGGTGGCAAAATTGGATCTAGAGACAACTGCACACCCAAATCCATACAAAGTCTCATGGTTACAGAAAGGACACTAGGTAATGGTTACTAAACAATGTTTAGTTGAATTTAAGATAGGAGGATATAGAGATGTAATTATATGTGATGTAATTCCCATGGATGTATGTCATATTTTGTTGGGAAGACCATGGCAGTTTGACAGGAATGTCATTCATGATGGGAGGAAGAACACATAAACCTTGGAGAAGAATGGTAGAACACACATGTTGCTACCAATAGAAGAAAATAAAGGGAAAGAGGAAGCCAACACAAGCATACTTCTCATGAGTGGGAAGGAATTCCTGAAAGAAGTCAAGAAAGAACATGAGATGTAGTTTGTTGTGGTGAGGAAACCCAGAGTTATCCTCACAAGCACTTTGATGGATGATCTGCCTAAAGAAGTTTAGGAATTGTTGGATAATTTTGCTAACATAGTGGTGGATGAGCTGCCAAACTCATTTCCACCCATCAGAAGTATCAGTCATCATATTGATCTTATACCAGGAGCAAGCCTGCCAAACAAAGAAGCATACAGACTAACACCTCGAGAGAATGAGGAAGTAAAGAACCAAGTCCAGAAATTTTTAGACAAATGTTTGGTCAGAGAGAGCTTGAGTCCATGCATAGTGCCAACTGTGTTGAGCCCAAAGAAATATGGAGGATGGAGAATGTGTACAGACTCAAGAGTCATTAAAAAGATCGCCATCAGGTATAGATTTCCTTTTCCGAGAATGGACGATTTAATGGACTTTTTAAGTGGAGCAAACTTATTTTCTAAGATACATTTGAAGAGTGGATATCACCAGATAAGAATGAGAGAGGGTGATGAATGGAAGACAACCTTTAAGACAAATGACGGTTTGTATGAGTGGCTTGTTAATCCATTTGGCTTAGCAAATGCCCCGAGTACTTTTATGAGGTTGATGAATGAAATATTGAAAGATTTCATTGGCAAGTTTGTGGTTATATATCTGGATGATATATTGATCTTTAGTAGAACTAAAGAGGAGCATTTGAGGCACCTGACACTAGTGATGAGGAGACTACAGGAGGAGAAGTTGTTGATAAAACTGAAGAAGTCCTATTTTATGAAGACAAAACTCATTTACTTGGGTTTTGTGATCTCTTCAAATGAACTGAAGATGGATCCAGAGAAGATGAAAGCAATCAAAGAATGGTCATCACCAAGAAGCATGTTTTAGGTAAGAAGCTTCCATGGATTAGCAAGTTTCTATAGGAAGTTCATCATAGATTTCAGTGGAATTTGTGCACCAGTGATGGATACAATAAAGAAGAAGCACAAGTCTTTTAAATGGACAGAGGAGTCCGAGAGGAGCTTCAATATACTAAAGAAGAAAATAACAGAAAGACCAATTCTGGTCTTAACTAATTTTGGAAAGACATTTCAAGTGAGATGTGATGAAATTGGAGTAGTTTTGAGCCAGGATAATAGGCATGTTGCCTATTTCAGTGAAAAGTTGAATGAGGCTAAGAGAAAGTATTCCACATATGATAAGGAGTTTTATGCGATAATTCAAGCCCTGGAGAAGTGGAGACACTACCTTGTCCCATAGGAATTTTTCTTGTATAGTGATAAGCAGGCTTTACAATTCATAACCAGGCAGGAAAAATTGAATCAGAAGCATGCAAAGTGGATTGAGTTTATGCATAATTTTACTTTTGTCATAAAACATATTATTGGGAATGCTAACAACGTTGTTGATGCATTGAGCAGGAGATGTTTGATTCTGCAGGAGTTCCAAGTGAAGACCTTGGGGTTTGAACACCTTAAGGATATGTATTGTGATGATGCAGATTTCAAGGAAGCATACGAAGCATGTGCAAATCCTATGTTGAGAGACATGAGCCAGTGGACGGAGTACATGATTCAAGAGGGATTGTTGTTTAAAGGAAATCAGTTGTGCTAACCAAAATGTTCAATGAGGGATAACCTTTTGAAATAAAATCATAGTGGAGGATTGGTTGGACATTTCGGCCATGATAAAACATTTGCACAATTGAGCAGTTTGTACTATTGGCCAGGTATGAGAGCAGAAGTAATAAAGTTTGTGAATAGATGTAGAATCTGCCAACATGCAAAAGGATAAAGATAGAACACTGGATTGTATCAACCATTACCCATACCAGAGAGGCCTTGGGATGCAATAAGCATGGATTTTGTATTGGGACTGCCAAGAAAACAAAGAGGATTTGATTCCATATTTGTGGTGGTGGATAGATTTTCAAAGATAGCACACTTTATCCCATGCCAAGAGACTAGTGATGCAACACATGTTGCAAATATGTTTTTCAAATAAGTTGTGAGACTTCACGAACTACCCATGAGCATTGTCTCGAACAGAGACACAAAATTTGTTGGTAATTTTTGGAGAACACTATGGAAGAATTTGGGGACAAATCTGTCCTTCATCTCATCTTATCATCCTCAGACATATGGACAGACTGAGGTAGTAAGTAGAAGTTTGGGAAATTTGTTAAGGAGTCTATTCATTGAACATCATAATCAGTGGGATCAGATTCTTCCACAAGCAGAATTTGCATACAATGACTCACCAAATAGAAGCACTAGAAAGAGCCCATTCCAAATACTATATGGAATGCAACCAAGGGGAGTATCTGAGTTGAGAGACTTGGAATAGAGTGAGATCAGAAGCGTTGGAGAAAAATATTTTGCTGCAGAAATGCAGAAGCTCCATAGCCAGATCAGAGGACAGTTGTAGAAATCTAGCCAAGAGTACAAGAGAAGAGTTCATCAACATCGTAGAGAGCTTAAATTTTAAGTAGGATATCAGGTTCTAGCACATCTCAGGAAAGAAAGGTTCCCTAGGGAAACATATAACGAGTTAAAAATGAAGAAGATAGGGCCATGTAAAATTTTAAGGAAGTTTGATGCAAATGCCTATGAGATTGAGTTGTCAGATGATGTGGGCATATCACCCATATTCAACGTTTCAGACCTGTATCCTTACATGAAATATGACACAGAGGGGTTAGAAGATCAATATAAGATTCGGTGGGAGAAACAAATGTCTGTAGCAGAAAAACCATAGATGGAGAAGATCGTTGATCAGAGGATTGGCAAGAAGACCAGGAGGAAGACCTATTTTGAATATATGGTCAAGTGGAAGGGACAATCGATAGAAGATGCCAGTTGGGAAAATGAAGTTGATATCCAAAAGCATGGAAAGTCAGTACAGGATCTCATGGACAGGAGTCCATGAATTATTTCATCTAGGGGAGTATGATGAAAGAGCATCGTCAGCAAGCACGTGTAGCAGGACAACTCAGTGCCTGGGAATCATTTTGGAATCTCAAACACTCGTACTTACTGTGAATCTTTTTGGAATTGATTGGAAAAATGAAAGAAGATAAAGTGCCTGGAAGATGATGATCACGATTGATCTGGGAGTTTCACTCCTAGATCTTGATTGTAACTGAACTTAGATAGCAATTAGGTTTTTTGTTTCGAATAGACGAGTAGTCGGGGGAACCCTAAGGACCCTTTGAGATAAATAGAGGTTTTGTATGCCCAAACAAGGTTGTTGCGAGTTAGTAGAAAATTCTAAGTTTTTAGTTTAGTTTTGATCATAGATGTAGCCATTTTTGTTTCTGAATGAATATAACAGAGGAAAATTGATCCAAATGCATAGTGTTGTTACTGTTTGCAATTATCTGTTATTGTTATTTTCATGAATGAATGATTTTCGTTTCGAGTATCTAAAATTGTAAGATGTTAGCATAAGTTTCAATTGTTTCTCTTCTATAAGATATGCAAGGAGTGCATACTGAATGCAAGGAGTGTGTGTAAGAGATTCTTTGTCGACTCGAAGCTCAGAAGAGATAACGTGGAACTTTTGTATGCACAGTGCGCATATCAAGTGCAAGGAGTGCGTGTAGCGACAAACTTGTTTTAAGTTCGAAATCTCAAGAGGGCGAGCGCAGAGTGTTCCAAGAGGGAACCAGAAAGTATTTTGAAAAGGCGCAGAAGGGACGAGTCCCTTAGAGACTAAGTAAGTTGAAAACTCAGGGAGAATCAATGCGAGTTTGCACACAGAGTGCAAGTGTGTGCCAGGGTGAAGTCAAAGTCTATTGATAGAAGCTCAGGAGGAACAATGCCAGGATATTTGGCAAAGAGCCATTGAAAGTCTAGATGGACGGTCGAAATCTCAGGAGGGAGAAGCGTCGATAGCCACGTGTCGTTGGATCTATTAAAGTTACAAGGAGGATAAGGGTTGAGAATCATTCAACACTCGGAAGCTCAGGAGTGATAGTGAGTTGTGGATCTATGGGAGGATCGAACCGTTGATATCTTTCATGGGAATGAGATCTCAAGAAATCGGCAATCGGGAGTCTGGAGCACAGAGGAAGCTGTCCTCCAAAGTCACAAAATGCGAACTCACAAATTTGATCTGAGTTGTTAGATCATGGGGGAATTGTGGGTTGTCAATCTGACGCTCGTAAATATCAGGAAATCAAGAGCTGGAAGGAAGAAGGGAGCCACCTTCCAAAGTCGTGAAAAACGAACTCGCAAAGTCGACCTAAGCCGTTAGATCGCAGGGGAGATGTGGGTCGTTGATCTGACGCTCACAAATATCTAGAAGTCAGGATTTGGAAGAAAGGAGAAATCCATCTTCCAAAGTCACGAAATGCGAACTCACAAGTAAATCTGAGTTGTTGGATCATGGGAAGCATGGACCTTTGATATGACATCGGGAGTTTGGAAGTCAGGAATCGAGAGTATTGGGTTTGGCCCATAACAGAATACCCAAAGTTGTGAGTCACGAAGTGCCTTTTGGTTAGGCCTATGGTCACAGCGCATGGTCACATGAGAGGAAGGGGCTTAGCCTGAAAATCTAGTGTCCACTATGTGATTTTCTCAAGAAGGGGAAAGGCGCAAAGGAAGGAGCAGATGCAGTTTTTCTCGATGCCTGCACTAGGGAATATAAAGGGCATGCATGGATTTTTAATCCTTGGAGGATCCAGCAGGGATCCGGAGAGCTGTTCCAACTCAGCATTGTGAACGATCCTAGACCAGGAGGTCAGCAGACCCTATTGAGGTAGGGGCACTGCATCAGTAATCATGGTTATAGGACACAGTGGAGGTAGATGACATGGTGCTAGAGGAGGAGGTGTGACTCCTCTAGTAGCATCCACCCCAGATGGGTCTAACCCCCAAGGAGAAGAACAAGTCACTGGATAGGAGAAGATAGAAGTGGGGGATGTTGTTGGTTTGATGAGGTCCTTTCATAGGATGTCAGAGGCCTTCATTAATTGACTAGATAGAGAGGATGCCAGGGAACCTATACCCAATGAGGGTTCAAAGCGTGCCCCAGCTGGCAGTGGTATCATTCACAGAGAACTCAAGAAGGTAAATTTTCCGAGTTCACAGGTGCCACGAATGGCTCAGCCGTCGAGGCCTGGTTGGAGAACATGGCGATGTGATTTTCACTTTGTGACTACACCTCCAACATGAAATTTCGCATGGAGGTATTTCAGGTGAAGGGAAGTGCTCTTTTCTGGTGGAAGATGCTTCTGCCTCAGCTAAACATAGCCATCGAAGACATGTCATGGGAAGTGTTTGAGGAGCGGTTCTGAGAGAGGTATTTATCACAGGAATTCATTGAGCACCAGCTAAATGAGTTCAACTCCTTACAAAAGGTTGGTCATATGGTGCCAGAGTATGAGGCCCGATTCATGGAGCTTCTTAGGTATGCCCCACATCTGAACACTGAGAAGCTAAAGGTCAACAAGTTTGTGTTCAGCCTTAACTCCAACATTCATGTGAAGGTGAGGATCATAATGCCTCAAACGTTGCAAGATGCAATTCAAAAGGCCCTCATAGCTGAGGAATATTTGATCAGTGGGGGTTAGGGCAGGACTCTTGCAAGACTGACAGGACAAATGACATCAGGTGCACAGCATCATCAGACGCCAGCTAGACAGACATAGGGATATTGAGATACATCGAGAGGATCAATGTTCATGACACCTCGATGACCAACTCCTCAATAGAGGACTCCCTATATAGGACCACTGCATCAATAGCAGTGTCACCTGTAGCAGCTGCAGTTTAGGCCTGTTCAGCAGAATAGACCAGGATCTCAGGTTGGTAGGCCAACAACTTCTACGTCGAGGACCAGGAGTATTGGACTGAAGACCGGATGTTTGACATGTGGCAAGCCACATTACCAGCGAGACTGTCCAGTTGAGAAGGCCATAGCGGCCATATCAATAGGACACACTACAGTTGGTGATTTGGGCAAGGCCCACAGGATTCACGTAGCGGTGAATAATCGCTAGGTCGAGCATCAGTCCTTTGTGCTCTAGACGTCAGGTACCATCTCCAACCAAAATTTTAGTATTTTGATAGATCTAGGTACTACAAAGAACTTTATTTCTGGTGCAGTGCTAAAACAAATTAAGGTAAAGGTATTCGAGCAAGACGAGTTTAGATACGTAGAAATGGATTCAGGTGCCAAATAGAAGGTTGGAGGAAATGTTGTGGACTGTCACATTAACTTGTGATATTTTGTAATGAAGGCCAACCTATATGTCACAATATTAAGATATTATGACATAGTGATCAGTATGGACTAGTTGGAAACACATGATGCAATGCTCAACTGTAAGATGAAATGGTCAAGTTTGATCGATGATGTGGGAAAAAGAAGAGTGATTGTAGGAAGAAACCAGGAAGTGTCCCTGAGGTTCATTTCTTCCTTACAGCTACAGAAGAGCATGTGCAAAGGATGTAAGTTATATGCAATATTAGCACTAAACAATAAGAGAGAGGTAGAAGGATTAGAAAACCTTCTGGTAGTACACGAGTTTGCTGACATGTTCCCAGAAAAGTTACCAGGCTTATCGCCTGAAAGAGAGTTGGAGTTTACAATCGACTTGAAACCTAGAACTAGAACAATAGCAAGAACGCCTTATCTAATGTTAACACCTGAGTTACAGGAGTTGAAAATGAAATTGAAGGAGTTGTTGGACTTGGGACTTATAAATCCAAGTGTGTCACATTGGGGTGCACTGTGATTTTCATAAGAAAGAAAGATGGGTCGTGGAGACTCTGTATTGACTACATTCAATTGAACAAGGAAACGATCAAGAACCAGTATCTGTTTCCAAGAATAGATGATTTGTTTGATCAAATTAAAGGTGTGATGATGTTTTCAAATATCGACTTGAGATCAAGTTATCGCCAGTTACAAATTAAAGAGGAAGACATTCATAAGACTACTTTCAAGACGAGGTTCGAATACTACGAGTTTACTGTTTTACCGTTTGGACTAACAAACGCCCCGGGGGTATTCATGAGCTTGATGAATGGGGTGTTCAAGAATACTTGGACAATTTTTTTCAAGTATTCATTGATGACATACTGATATAGTCTCAGATGGCGAAAGAACATGATGAACATTTGCGCTTGGTACTACAATGTTTACGAGAAAACAAATTATACGGGAAACTGTCGAAATGCTATTTTTACCAATCGAGGATTCATTACTTAGGGAATGTTATCTCTGGAGAAGGCATCTCTATAGATCCAGCGAAGGTAGAGGCTATTATGGAATGGCCTATGCTGGAAAACATACCGGAAGTACGCAGATTTATAGGATTAGCAGGATATTACTGACTGTTCGTCGAAGGTTTTTCAAATATAGAAAATCCAATCATGAATTTGCAGAAGAAAAACAAGAAGTTTGTATGGACTGAGAAGTGAATGGAAGAATTTCAAAGGATCAAGGGGATGTTGACGACAACCCTGATACTAAAAGTTTCCAACATGGACAAGGAATTCTTGGTATGCATAGACACATCCAAGGAAGGCTTAGGTGGAATCTTGATGCAAGACGGTCGAGTGATCACTTACATCTCAAGGAAATTAAGAAACCACAAGGAGAACTACACAATGCATGATTTGGAGTTATTGGCCATTGTGTATTCCTTGAGAGTGTGGAGACACTATCTGATTGGATGAAATTTTGAGCTAAAAACATATCACTGCGGATTGCAGCACATATTTACACAGAGTGACTTGAACAAGCGACAAAGGCATTGGTCAAAATTGCTTAGAGAATACGATTTTGAGATTACTTACATAAAGGAACAGTGAACAGAGTGGCAGATGTGTTGAGTCGGAGACCACGCGTATTTTCAGTGATACCTCTTCAAATGAATCTTTGAGAAAATATTCTAATTATACAGTTTGACGATGACTAGTATAAAGAGGTTAAGGAAAATATCAAACAAGACACCATGATGGTACCAAAGTTTGAAGGATATACATTGGTCAATGACGGATTGACGAGGTATAATAACCGGATTTACATACCGCCTAACGATGAATTGAGAAGTTTGATCTTAAGCGAGGTTCATAGAGCAGTGTACATGGCTCATCTAGGATTCACGAAGATGAGGGCAGACCTTAAGTCTTTATTCTTCTGGAAAGGAATGAAGGCGGGCATAGTTATATATATGGAGAGATGTCTAGAATGTCAGCAAATGAACGATGAACATAGACATCCGACAAGATTACTACAACCACACGCTATTCCGAAATCGAAATGGGAGGTCATTTCGATGAACTTCATTGTTGGGTTTCCACTGACGGCAAGGAGACATGACTCGATTTTCATGGTAGTTAACACTCTGATGAAGAGTGCACATTTTATTCCTGTACGTGCGACGTATCAGGCGCCAGACATAGATAGATTTTTTATCAACAAGATTGTGAGATTACATGGTGTACCGAGAAGGATCATATCTGATCAAGGATCGATGTTTACAAGATGATTTTGGACTAGTTTCCAAGAGGCCTTAGGAACACAACTGAACTTTAGTACAACATATCACCCTAAGAACGATGAGCAGACAGAAAGAACGAACCAAATTTTGGAAGATATGCTGCGTATGTATGTGATGGACCAACAGAAGTGTTAGGAAGAGTTCTTTCCACTAGTAGAGTTTGCATACAACAATAGCTATCAAAGTACCATTAAAATGACACCGTTTGAGTTTCTTTATGGGCGACTGTGTCGGATGCCATTTGGGATCGACTTGAGGATAGGGTCCTGGTAGGACCAGAAGCAATCCAAGAAATGGAAGAACAAATGAAAACCATAATACAAAGGATTAAAGAAGTGCAAGATCGACGGAAGATTTATGCTAATGCGCATCACGTCAACCGCAATTATGAAGTTCGTGACCGAGTTTTCTTGCGGGTGAAACCATACAAGAATTTGATCAAGTTTGGAAAGGGTGATAAAATCTCTCCTAAGTTTGTGGGACCTTTCAAAGTTGTGGAAAGGAAGGGGCACATGGCCTATCGACTAGCCTTGCCTGATTCTTTGAGGCGTATGCACAATGTTTTTCATGTATCTATTTTGATACATTATGTTAGTGATCCTACACATGTGATTGACGTGAGTTCCTTACAGGTGTCAGACAAGGGTGCACTCACAGCGGAGCCAATCCCCATTTTGTACCATCACATTCAACAACTACGGTGTCGAACAATCGATCAGGTCAAGGTCCAGTGGGACAATTATAGTCCACACTCGGCTACCTGGGAGGATGCATATTATATGCGTCAGCAATTTCCTTATCTGTTTGATAGACTAGACATATAGATCTTGCCAGTTACTTTTATTACTGCATTTTATATATACTGTACAACTTCGAGACGAATTTTAAAATAAGAGGGGGTGTATGTAACATCCCTCTCTTGTGAGCACATGTTATCGACTCATTATTTGAGGACACTTGCGTGCAAGTGATCCGGTTATAGTACAAGGTTATATATTTCACTTATGGTTTTTATGATGATGTTGATGGTTGTGATTTAATGTTAATTGATATATATATGTATTGATAGATGCTATTGATGAAATTCCCCTGAGTGTGCAGGACACTTGACAGATTGTGGATGTCGATGGCATCAATGGACCTCCTGGGACTCCGGATTGAGTCAGTGAGTGGATTGTATTGGTTTGAGTATTTCATTTATGCCTATGGGCATATGATCAATTATAGTATGATTTTGTATATGGATCATTGAAAGTGTTTCGTTGATGGATGCAGGCTAACGATTGCTTGGTAATCTGACTCACATTAGGAGTAAATGTGCCATGCACATATATCTAATATTGAGGGAGAGGTGTGGCAGCGTCCCTGTCACAGCCTACTAGAAATCATGTCGTGGCTTGAATTGTAGATTAATGATTACCTATTTCAAAAGGTCCACAATGTCATGAGGGAAGAATGAGATAGTCGCTCACGAATATTTCTAAGGGGCACACAATAAGGCAGGGTCCTTATTCCTTAGAAGCCTGTTAACGGGCGAAAACGACCGTCCGTCAACTGAGAGAGTGGAACCGGTCCGGGGTTGTCTAATAACCCAAGTCGTTTGGGATGAACCACCCTGACGGGTTTAGCGGCTCTGTTAGCCGATCTAAGGTCCTAAGAAAACAAAAATAAAACTAACTAATTAACTATCTAACTACTAACGGAAATATAACTTATTCACAAAATGTACAATATCTACAATTTACAGATTTGAATAAAACCTGAAAAAACTCATTTGCATTCTGCCCTAAGACAAAGAAAAGTATTTTTGTTGATTTTATATTTTTATGAACAAGAAATAAAACCAAGAAAACAAACTAAACTAAACAACTAATACACTAATTCTGGTTACACATCTATCTAAACATATATTTAATTAAACTACTTAAATTATGCTAAACAAATTAAAAAAAAAAAATCACAAACTAACCTGGAGGAATGCTCCAGATTTGTCCTGTGTATGATGATTGTCTTAGCCGATCGAAGGGAGGAAACCCGCACCGAATAATCCAGGAGCTTCTCATAAATGATAGCTACAGTGCTCTTTAAGTATGATTACAGGACAAACAAGACATAAAAAACACAACAATCATATGATTTATAAATCTCCACAGTTAGATAAACCCGTATGCAAAGACTTATACAAAATAATTCAATTGATGAAGAAGAGAAATCTGTCATTCATTAACTGAATCAATTAATTGTTGTACTTTTAAAGTATCAAAATAAATCAGATATGGATGAAACATTAATTAATTCATATCATTTTGCAAAAGACAAAAATAGCTAAAGTAGTCACTAATCAAATGCAAATTGATAAGCATAAACTTGAAACAAAAGATTGATATAATGAAAAGCGAAAGCTGTAGCAGAACATCAACTTCTGTCTCAGTTTGTATTAGAAATCCATAGTCTGGTTCTCCCACAAGTGAGGATGCCCCTTATTACAAAAAATAATAAGTATTTAAAGAGCTTCTACAGGGTAAAACCTCCCTGTAGAAGTTATCAAACTGTTTACAGAAAATCTAGGAAGATATCCCAAGTCTGACTAAACTAAGAACCTAAAATAAAACTAAAAGACACAAATATTCTCCTAGCTTGTCCAGCATGTCCCATGTAATTCGAATTTACCTGAAAAGGGTCAAAAATAGACAAGTTAGAAGGATCTTTTATTAATAAAAAGATAAAAAATCAAATTCTATAGACTAGCTACAGAATCTTGCGATTCTGTAGCTGGTCTAAATAAGACACTGAATCAGCATTAAAATCGATTAAGAATCTTTTAAAGAATTAAATTTAATTGACATCCAATATCTATTTGAAAATGAATCATTAAACTTGAAATTATTATACCATTCGAAATCAAACAGGATCAAGATTGATCAAATGAATACAGAGATAGGCGTACTTTGTTTCTTTTGTTACCACAAAATCGAACGAACAGAACCATAATCAACAGTTGTGAAATCGTTTGATATCAATTTGAAACTGATGTAATCAAAACGAATCGTAGGCAATCGTTAAACAGGAGATACGATCGAATCCAACAAAATCATTTTCAAATCATTATAACCGTATTGACATAGAAAACGATTCATGCCACGAGTAGATCGACTCAAGCTGGCACGAAAATCAAATTAAATGAAATCATAACAGGATCAATTAATTGGTAACAGAATTCGAAAGAATTACTTGGTCGTTTGTTATTTCATATTGGGAAAACAAGATCGATTGACTTTGATCAAAATCATTCCATTCAAACGAATTATAACCGGTTTTGACCAATTCATTTTACAAATTTAAAATCAAACAGAGCAGGGATTATAATCGGAATTCAACTCATAAAGAAATCTTGCCAACTCAAGATATGGGATAATCCAATTAGAATAAGAGCGAATCAAATAGTTATTACGAATTAAAACCATTCCACGATTTGGGTGCATTTGCACAGACTTAAATGAGAGCATTGTTTTCATATGAAACAGAGTAGTTCTTTCCAAATTGAAACCGAACAGAGTTGTATTCCTGTTCTTAGAAGATTACATGACAGCATATTAAAATATCGTAACAAATTCATTGAAATTGTTCGCCAATCACAACATACGAACCATAACGAAATCAAATCCAAACATGATCGCATTCTAAATTGAGCGTGAAAAACTTCCTATTCAGGGTAGATACAAAATGAATTCGATTGAAAGAAAATCGTCAATTTCATTAACTTAATTAGATAAACGAGCAAATCAAATCCAAACAAAAACCATTCAAATCCGATAAAAATCTATCAATGGCTAAACTGGGAATGATCAAATCACGTATCCAAAATGAAATTCCATTTAATTTTAGCAAAGTGAAATGTATACAGGATGAACACATTTTGACAGAGCCATTTCGAAATATAAACAGAGCTATTCGAAGACCAAATTCCAATCACTATATTAATCCTGGTCATTGACAAAATTAAAACGATATCAAAATCCATACCTGTATAGCGAGAAGATGGCTTGGTTATGACAAATTGGAGTTGATAACGGTAGTGGCCGATTCAACATTCTTGAAAATGATGGAGCCAGTTGTCCTCGGCTTCTTATCAGTTGCTTGGAGTTTGTCTCTTTGACTGGTCAATACAGCAACTTGATTTTCCAACAATTGAATTTTCGATTCGAGTATGGGGACGTCGATGTAGTATCGTTCCAACCATAAATCACATTGGTCGCGGGACGGCTGTGAGGGGTTCGAAAGAGCAGGTGAGGGTTTGATCACATTGCTAAGGGTTTCGTTAGGCAGTTTAATCCCCGGGTAACTAGGATCGTTCCTTAGGAAAGGGGGAAGATTTGACACGAAATCATAAGGTGGCTCGGGGCATAACCCCTATGAGTAAGGGTACTCACTGGCTAGGAAACGTTCTATGTCAGAGTCTGAATCCTCACTAAGGATTATAGGTTTCTACTCAACCGAGGATTTAGGCTTATTTCTAGCCATTCTTGAAATCATCCGAGCATTCTTTTTACCCTTGGCATAAGCCGTAGGGTTTGCCTTGGCCCTTTTTCCCACAGGTCATTTAATAGTCTCAACCTTCTCAGTCATAGCGTCAGGTAAGTCAACATCAGGGTCGTCCGAGGGTTTAGGAGGAGGAAGGAGGGCATGGAAGGGCACAAGCGGCTCGGCCTTGGTTTCATTTACCACAGGCTTGTCAACCTGGACAAGGTCTCTATCATCAAAACCGTTTCGAGCGATGAAAGCTCTCCAACTATCACCGTGTGAACTCAAGTGATAAACAATGATAAGTTTAATAATCCCATGGTGGAACAAGCTACTGTCAACCTTATGCCTTTTAAACCTTTTCGACATTTTATATAGGCTACGCTGAATGAAAAAGGGCATATTCAACGGGTATCCCATAAAATTCATTAACAAACGCAGGTGGTAGAGAAACATGAGTCCATATCGACCTTCACAGGTCACAAACTGCTTAATTATTATGAAAAGGTCATGCCATCGAGGTTTTAGCATAGATATGGGCATACCTCTGTCACAAGCTGTGACTTTGCGCGAGACGAACAGAAGTGGCCATGGAACCTCTTCCACTTTCAAATTTTTGAACCAACGCTGGCCTGTGGCAGGTAACCCTGCAGCAGAACTGATAAAATCCTCATTGATTTCCAATTGGACGTCGCCCACCTTGGCTCTACAGCCATCAAACGTTAAGGCGAACTGTTGTGCCAGAACTAGATTAAAACCCTCGAATCGTTGTACAAAGGTGAGCCATTTGTTATCCTCCAATTCTTTCTAGGCATTGTCGAATAATAGCAAGGCTTGGTTGTCGTTTGGCTCGATCCGCACCATAGGTGCCATGGAGCTGAGCTCACGGTAAGTCCAGGGTTTGGTTCATAGCATACATAGGAGCAGAGTGCATGAAGGTTACCCGAGATAACAGAGGTGAACGTGAAAAATGGATAGGCATAAATGTCATCATGCGAAGGTGGTGGAGTTTATCTCTGCCATGCATAATAGTTATTGCCAAATTACAACCGTCGGCTTATAGTTGTTCTACCCATTATAGTTCAACACTCATGCCACTTGGCTGACCAATGAAACAATGGTAAGTGTATAGACCAACGCGCGCAATGTTATGCCACAGTTTTAAACCATCAACATACAATTTGAAACCGATACCAAATGTTTAACCATGTGCCAATGTATCAGCTCATATCAATATTTTTAACCAATGTGCCAATGGGTATTCATATAATCAACAAGCCAATAGTTATGAAAACACAAACATAGGTATCATATTAAAAGATATATATGAAAGATTTAACCACAACCCCTATGTATTTTCATGAAACCAATGGTCAAGTAGATCAAATAAAAAGCAAATCCAAATGCCAATGCATTACAAACTTAATGAAACCAAGTCACACAATCAATACAAGAATGTCCAATGAGTAGTTTGAAAGTTTTGCCAACTGCATAACGATAAGTGAAATGTAAGCGCAGTAGGCATATTGACAAGAAGGATAATGACAGTTCAAATAATGATTTCAATGGGACTTCGAAATACTAAGTTTTCATGCTTACAGTCGTGAAAACAAAGTGAAGGTAAAGGTGCAAATGTCGCAAAAAATGAAAATGTCATTTATTTGAAAATTGCGACGAAAAATTGATGTTTGCAAAACATTGGTGTAGTCATCTTATAAGACAATGGAAAAATGATAATTGGCTGCCAACAAAGCCCTTAGTCTCTCACAAGGTCGCCTGAATGGAGTGTTGACTCCAAGGGTCAGACAACTACCAAAACCAATGAAAGGCGAGTGGCACCCTTGGAGCAGAGAATGTGTCTTGAAGGGAATGTCAGGAAAGTAACACTTGAGTCAATGAATCTAGGTTGCCTAGAAAACCTTGGGCAAATAATTAAACCTTGTAAAATCTTTAAGCATTGCCAGATTTAGTTAATTAATTAAGGATTGAAATGATTACTTATGAATCCCCAAATGAAAGTCTAAGCCTATTCAAAAATATTAAGCCTAAGTCTAAGTTAGTAAGAAGACTAAAACTAAATTATAAATTAAATAATGAGGAGATGAAGTAAATCAATTTAAGAAATTAAGAAAAATAAAATAAACCTAAAGATTGATTTAATACACATATGTGCAAGAAATTACCAAATTGGAATTTAAGGTAAGAATTGAATAAAGTTGAAGGGATGTGTACGCATAGAAAGGTATCTAGAGTCTAGTTAACACTAGTCTAACTAGGATAAGAATCCTATTTTAACTCAACTCGGATTTAGTAAGGTGTCAATCATTAATTGGAAATAAGGGGAATAAAGAGACAACTAGGAGTGATTTAAGGAGCGTTTTTAGGAGAGGTGAGGGAAATTGAATTTTAATTAAAATAAATTATGGAATTTTCTTGTGCAACTTATGGAGAGGGTGACAAGTGTAAGCGGGGGAATAATTCTAATTTATTAAATAATTAAAAGTGAATTAAATGTGCAAGTGGGATGTGTCATTAAGGAAACTCCTATAAAGCAAATGGTCGAGAGGGAAAAATGATCACATTGGTTATGGGTAAAGTTATGTTGCAGAATTTTTGACTGGTTTTACTTGTGAGAGTTGGGATACCCAGCTTGAGAGAGAGAGTGGTGGCTATACCTTGCGATGCAAGCTGGGAGATAGAGGATTTCTGGTTGTGTGTGTGTGTGGCCCCTTTGCGGCTTAGAGGGCTAAGGGGGGAAGAAGAGTACCCCTAGCATTAGTTGGGAGGTATCGGTGAAGTCTCAATGATTAGCAAGTGGGAGTTCAAAAGGAATGCCAGTTGTCGAGGATCATCTCAAGGCTCATCTTCGTCGTCGGTTACGGTATTCTCGTTAAAATTGTAATTGTAATTAAGTTAAAATTTTGTATATGGATTTAAATATTGTTGTAATTTGTAATGGACTTCGAAATTTGAGTTGGGCGAGTTTTTCTTGATGTTTGTGTAATTAGAATAAATTTTTAGATAGGTTGCCATCAAATTTGATTATTAGAAATTCTCAATCGTGATCTTCCTTTCACAATCCACAGAATCTTACTGGTTGCTTAAATTCTTATATTTTACACAAAATACAGTTGGGATTTAAACAGACATGATTGCTACTAATTATCAAACCTGATCCGCACCTTTTCATTGAGAGTGCTACTTGTTGCATTTGTTTTTAAAAGAATTTTATTTTTCCCTTGACAGATTTGTTTCGCTTAGAGCACCTTTTATTTTTTTTCCTGGATAGAATCGATTTGATTAGAGCACCTTTTATTGCTCCTTTCCTTGACAAAACCCGATTTGTTGAGTGTGCCTTCCTTGTTCTTCCAATGATAGAAATCGGGCTCGCTTGGGCAGCCTTCTCACTTAGCGATTCATCATCTCTCGGTGTATTATTCGAGAATCATCTAAGTGAATAATTAAACCAACTTTCTGCCCCTATGAATGATCTAGAGAATTTTTCTTGTTCCAATCCACTCTATTCACTTGTTCCGTTGATTCTTCCCTTTTTGCATTCGAGCAGATAAATGATATCTCTGCATTAGTATTCTAGTGTTCTCACCCTCCATCAATTTATTGAATGTCTCAGATATCGTGGGATCAATCCTTCATGGTTAGTAAAGGAAAGAGACTCGTT
>JZKD02S2011033.1:2268722-2279294 GCA_000966675.3 Picea glauca
TGAAAAAATGAGCATTTAAAAAACAAAATGGAAACCTTGTGTATCAGAAAATTTAAAATATCAAAAAACCACCTAAAAATGGAGGGGGGTGCTACCAGTAGCACCATTTTTAAAAACAAGGTAAAAAACTTGACCCCCCCCCACAAAAACGAGAACTTTGTAGAGTTCTTGTTAAGTTGGTAACTATGTTATCTTTGTGATGTTCTTCCTCAGGCTTGTGTCTCAGTCATGCACTATGGTGTTGTTCCTTCTTTCTGGGATCGATTGTTGACTATTGAGTATATGGATTTGGCAAAACGATCTTTAGAAGCACTTGAGAAGATATGTCATGAGCACACCATTGCATGCCTTTGTGTTGGTGCTCTAATGGCAGTGCTATCTTATCTAGAATTTTTCTCCAATGGTGTTCAGAAGGTAGCATTGTCCACTGTTGTAAACATTTGCTAGAAGCTTCCATTTGATGCAACTGATTTTTTAATGAATGTTATGCCAATATTGACAAATCTTCTTCAATTTCATGATTCAAAGGTGGTAGAACATGCATCTATTTGTTTGACTTGAATTGTAGAATCTTTTTCCTCTTCTTCCAAGAAATTGGATGAATTATGTAAGCATGGCTTGGTTACACAAGCAACAAGACTTATATATGTTGGTACTTCAGGAAGTGGCCAGGCATGTCTTAGTACATCGACATATACAGGTTCGATTAGGATTCTATCTAAATTTTTTTGGTGGATCTACTTTAGCTGCTAAGATGCTTCTTGATCTCGACATAAGTAGCATTGTTAGAGATGTTCTCACTGGTTCTAGCCTGGTGCCAGGCATGTCAGGTTCCCTTTCTCTAGACAAACCTATTGACCAGATGCATGAAATTGTGACTTTACTGAATGAGTTTCTTTCACCTTTTCCCGAAGAGACAATTTCTCTTCCTCCCAATTATAATTTGTATTCTAAATTTCCTACAAAGAATTATGTACCTGATAATAATACTAGCGTAAGAGGAACATATGAAAGGCCTCCTACAGGAATTGCAGGATGTTTTTTACTACGCCAAGGTCAATTAAATGCATTTTCGAGAAGAGGACTTGAATAGAATCCAAAAGAATTACAACAATCTAGTATCAGACTCAAACACATTCTCTAGCTCCAATTGAGTCGGAACTCTCTTTGGAAGATAGAGCTCAGGACATATTGCAGGGAATTTTGTGGCTAGGATTACTATTGCTCAGGAAATTTCAGAACATCATGGTAGTGTCCTTCATATGTGACTTATTTATTTACCAAATGCATTGTTGCAGGCAAGAACAAAACTTTCGCAATGAGCCTACGCTACGAAAGTGTTGTAGGTGGAGGTTTTGCAGCACCAAGGGCCAAAATTGAACTAAGGACACTACAAAAGTTCTTGATTTTGCTCAAGCTCAACTTATATAGCAAATTTTGGCTCTCACATGGATGAATGGACATCAAGGCAGCATGGAACCATTAAATGAAGATAAATCTTCATCTACATGTGATGTTTATCTTCCGGATGGCTAAAGGAATCCTAGTAAAAACTGAATCCTAAAAATTAGAAGATGAGTTACACTTGTTACTACCTTTTTGTAACCTCTTCCTAAAAGTTAGAGACCAATTGGTATGAGTCATCATTATCTTTGTAACAATTTCCTATTTTTAGAAAAAGGAAATATAATAGTTTCCTATTTTTAGAAAAGAAGCTTGAATTTGGAGCTTTGAATAGAATAGGTTATAAGGCTTGAATTTGGAGCTTTGAATGGAATAGGTTATATAAATTTGGGGATAAAGGACTGGTAAAGGGTTCAGTGGAGAGATTGGAAAGGTGTTTTTGCAAGAAGAAATCTATGTGCATGATAGTAAGCTCGAGGGCATGTTATTGTTAATGCATTTATGTCATTGAGGATTCATGAGAGTTGTCCTATCAGTATGTTTACTTTTTCTTCATTTCTCATTCATCTCACTTGAACAAAATTGCAGACTATGAATATCATGGTTGTGTATGATTAGGAGATTCATGAGTTGCAAAGGATTTGCATTGATTTCCCATTAATTATTGTTTTGTTCAAGTATTCTTCAGTCCATTTGACAAAGATGATCTATGTTTTGTGAACATTTTGTTTTATGGTTTTCTCTCCATTCTTCTACCCACCATTGCATAAGCCTTTGTCTGGTAGGCAACTTGATTGCCTTTGATCTGCAGGATGTTATGACTCCATGCCCAATTGAACGCTTCTGCAGACAATTTGTTGCCCTCTACTACCCTCTCTTGCTCTTTCTTACTAATCCACTCAAGCATAAACTTATTTTAATCATTCAATCCTAAATTCTAATGGGTATTAGGCTTACACCTACATCAATCTAGGTGTGACTTCTAATACTAACACAAAAGATAATCTCTAAAAACATTAACTCATATATTTAACCACCTTTTGATTAAACCCTAAAGTTTGCATGATTATTACTAAGAATTTACAATTTATCTTATTATATATGTTTTTCAAATCTAGTTTGAAAAGAACCCAAACTTTCTCTTTTATGGAGAATGGATGGTTTCTAGGTTATTATGAGGTTGTCCATAATTTGACTTCCAACCATGAAGCCACAAATACTCTTCTTAAATTAATCTAGAAAGAATGGGACTCAATCGAGAAGCAATTATTTTGATTTTAAAATTAATATTATAGGTAGAGTTACAAAAGGAAATCAATTTATGAATTGAAATCACAAGCATTTTCTCTTTTAAAGATGAGAATGACAAAGCAAAGTTAAAGATGAAAATGACAAAGTAAAGTAGGACAACTTTCAAAATTTTCTCAAATTTCAAATTTCCTTATTCCTTCGCAACATTTAAGAAATCCCTATGGTATATTTTGGAAGAAGTATATTAATGGTAACCCATTAATGTTTGGGGGCTTGTTATTCCACATAGGAAACACTTGTTTGAGTTCCTCTTGTAAGACATGGGTTAGGAGCATCTCATTGTCTTTCCTAGAGATGGATTTAGGAATTGGAGAGAGAATTGCATCTTGTTATTTTCTAAAATTGCATCTTGTCATTTTCTAATTGTGGATTTTGAGTTAAATTATTAAAATATATAACCACAACTTTTTCTAATTCTAATTGTGGATTTTGAATTTGAAAGAAAATTATTAAAATATATAATCACAACTTCATTTTTATGTTTCTGTTTTTTTAATGTTTCATATAGTGATGGATTTAAGAATTGGAGGGAGAATTGCATCTTGTTATTTTCTAATTGTGGATTTTGAGTTAAATTATTAAAATATATAACCACAACTTTTTCTCATTGTGGATTTTGAGTATGAAAGAAAATTATTAAAATATATAACCACAACTTCATTTTTATGATTCCTTTTTTTAATGTTTCATCTATCACTTGTTATTAAAAAAATATCATATGCATAGTTTTTCTTTTTATTATAAATTGAATAAAGATGTCAAGATTTAAAAAAAATAAAAAAAAATACTAATAACTTATCATTTGTTATTAAAAAATATGTAACCACAACTTTTTCTAATTGTGGATTTTGAGTTTGAAAGAAAATTATTAAAATATATAACCACAACTTCATTTCCATGTTTACTTTTTTAATGTTTCATATATCACTTGTTATTAAAAAAATATCACAGGCATAGTTTTTCTTTTTATTGTAAATTGAATAAAGATGTCAAGATTTAAAAAAAAAAAAAAACTAATAACTTATCACTTGTTATTAAAAAATATCGCATGCATAGTTTTTCTTGTAAATTGAATAAAGATATCAAGATTAAAAAACAATGATGAATAACTTTCTCACAAATCTTAGGGCATTCATAAATATAAAATATTGCAACTATCATGAGAATTATGACAATCTTGACTACCAATTCCACTATCATGTTGATGCGTAGACATATATTTCAAAATGTGATGATCACTTAAAGTTATGTTACCAATTCCAGCCTCATGTCGATGTGTAGACATATATTTCAAAATGTGATCATCACTTAAAGTTTCGTTAGTTAAAATTGAAATGTAAATACAATATCATTAATGATTAATTTGAAATTTGAAAGTGTTAGAAATAGGGAAAATAGAAAAACAATGTATTTTTAAAAGTTTTCTATCATCTAGATCAGCATAGAAGATAAACAGATCGGAAACAAACAACATTTTTTAGTACAAAA
This sequence comes from Picea glauca, assembly GCA_000966675.3. Classification (NCBI taxonomy): domain Eukaryota; kingdom Viridiplantae; phylum Streptophyta; class Pinopsida; order Pinales; family Pinaceae; genus Picea; species Picea glauca. Next base: position 2,272,926 of record JZKD02S2011033.1, read on the forward strand.
TAAACTAGCTTACCTCTATATTTAAATGAGAGGTGTACTTGTCACATGTATAGATGTGTGCCTCTGTAAGGACGCTCAGATGAAGTTTAGGTTCATAGATCAAACCTCTAGGGTTTGATCTCTGTCAAAAGAATTGTGGGACAATTTTTCCATGGATAGTAAAACCCCAATGGAAACAACAATAATCCAAAGTCATAATAGAAAATAACCCCAATAGGAATCCTTCCAATAAATAGTGATAGCACAAGAAGGAAATCAAACACAAGAGGACCCGCAGATCTGGAATACAAGTGTCAAACCCTTCATTAAGCAAACATAGACTCAAATCTAAAAATACAAGAGGCTCCATAAGAAAACAAACTCAGATCTAAAATATAAGTGGCTCCACAAGAAAACAAACTCAGATTTGAAGATACAAGAGGCTCTATAAGAAAACAAACTCATATATGAAATATAAATGGCTCCACAAGCAAACAAACTCAGATTTGAAGATACAAGAGGCTCCATAAGAAAACAAATCAGATCTGAAATATAAGTGGCTCCACAATCAAACAAACTCAGATATGAAGATACAAGAGGCTCCATAAGCCAACAACTTAGATCTGAAATATAAGTGGCTCCATAAGCAAACACACGACTCATATCTGAATATAAGAGTCAAATCCTCCATACAAATCTAGACAATAATAGGAAAAACCCTTCATAGGCATTTATTCACTTAGAAAAATGGACAACAAGAGGGAAAACTCCACACAATGACCTATGCACACCACATGGAAGCTAGAAGGTATCCCTACCAACAAAGGAGAGGGCCTAGATAGAGGCAGCGACACCTCCACACAAGTCTATGGCCCAAAGAAAGGATCTGACGCCCACAAAACAGGCCCAATAGTTGAAGGGAGGCAACTCTGTGCAGGAGATCAGGTCCAACATCCCTAGAAGGCAAGTTCGACAACTCTAGTATACACCTTCCAGTTTAGAAGAGGCAGATCCAACATACACACATCGACAAATCTATGAAGAAGCTTCCAGCCAACTAGATCTGCAACTGATAACAAAATAGAGGCCGCACCAACAAGGGATAAGTGTCACTTTGGTAGCCACAACAAGGAGAGAGGGGAGATGAGAGAGTGAGTGTTAGTCACAAAATACAAAGGGTAGGGTCTAATTTATAGGTAGGGAGAGGGGTTAGGGTAATTAGAATTATATCTAATTATTGACATTTAATTAATATAAATATTAACTAATATGTCAATTAATATTTAATAAAACCCTAATCACATAAATAAAATCCCCATCACATAAAACAAGAGTGAAGGAAAACAACAAAGGGTTATCATTTAAGACAAAGTCAAGGGGAGTTACATATTGGAAAAACATGTCCACATGAGTCTCATAGTGACCTATTAACTTTATCATCATTGCATAAGGGGGTACATCAACAATGTGATCAGGTTCATTTTCATAGACACTCCTAGATACATGCCAGGAGAGAAGAAGAGGATCACACATCAACACATCTTGGTATTGCACCAAGATCTACCTGGTCAGGAACCAAGTTGCTCCAGAACACATCCGGGGGCCCTAGAATACATCTAGGGTCTTATCAACCAAGTTATAAGACCAAGGATCAACCCATGCATTAAGCGAGGGTTCCTTGGAAAACATCCAGAGGCCCTAGACACATCTAGGGACTTATCTCAACCACCAAGGAATATATCCAAGGATCAATCCAAGCACTGAGCAAGGATTCCCCGGAACACATCCAGGGGTTCTAGACACATCTAGGGACTTACTGCTTGGTCCAAGACCAAGAACCCCAGTCATCTACTTGGGGCCCTCACAAGGGTCTTGGTACTTGGTCCTAGACCAAGAACTCCAGTCATATATTGGGGGGCCTCACAAGGGTATTTTTTCTTGGTTCTAGACCAAGAACCCCAGTCATCTACTGGAGGCCTTCACAAGGGTCTTTCTGCTTGGTTCTAGACCAAGAAACCCGATCATCTACTGGGGGCCCTCACAAGGGTCTTTTTCCATGGCTCTCACTGCTTGGTCTCATACCAAGAAACCCCAGGAGTGTGCTGGGGGACCTAGTCTACAACTAGGGTCTTTTCCATCCTCTAGAGAATGGCTCTTGTAGCTGCATTAATTTCAACAGAAAGATTTGTTAATTGTTTATAGTTTGAATGGTTGTGAAAAGACTTGTTACTCTTTCTATTTGGATTCAAATTTTATGTTGTAACATTTTTTCTTATATTAAACTGATTGTTGATGAACTATATATGATATATTCATCAATTGTTGAATTAACCTTATTCCTTGAAGAATATAAGGTTTATGTGGTTTCTTCCTATTGTGAAGACAGACTCAATTAAATTTGAGACAATTCTCACTAAGCCCTACAAGGTTACTAGATGTTATTGCATTTGGTAGATAATATTATTATCCATTCAAAAATTGGGGAGGAGGGAGGTAATACATGGAGCACTAGTAAAGTACCAATTTCCTCACTTGGGGAGCTCTCAATATGTGAGCAAGGGAGGGGAACTTGTTTCTAAAAAAACACTAGATTTATATATGAAAAATGGTTAGTTCTAAAAAACAAAGTATGCATTCTAACCTAGATTTTTGGTGCGGGATAATCTCATTAGGGATTTGCACAATCACATATTAACACCATTTTCAATGCTAAAAATTCCATGGGAAGTTATTCCCTTTTCCACAACTAACTGTAAGTTTTTGTTTTTTCCTCAACTATAGCCCTTGACTATAGGTTTTTCTTTTTTATTTTCTCTTCTCATTGTTATTGGGAGAAATAGTTCCTATGTAATGTCCCTAGTCTGAACCCTTTGTAATTGTACATATAGGCTAGTGATCCGTTGGCACTATGTTTTGGTGTTGTGCGCACCTTAGTAGTGTGCCAGAATTATTATAAAAGAAAGGGTGCACATATTTCATAGTGTTGCGCGCATTTGGGTAAGTGCATGGGAATGACCTATGAGTTTGCACCAAGCCGGGTTATATATATGGTTGTATATGTATTGAGATCAGAGAACCTATGTGATTGTGAGGCTAGTGAGTCGGGACACAGATAGGCCAGTGTGCCTATCCATGTAAAGTGTAATCATACTCAAGTTATTAAAATAATATTACGTCATTGCATGCAGACAAATCAGACGAAAAGAGATGGGGGGTGAAATCCACCGGAAAATGGAAAAGGCGGTGGGACTTAAGTCCTAGGGAATATTTTAACAATATTTCTGAAAAAGTGTAAATTATGGATATGTATTTTATCCTAAGTTCTCGAGGGAAGCGAACAGGTAACCAAGTGGCTAAAACTACTTCTAAAGGTGACAAGTGTCAAGTTTAAGGCATGAAATATATATCGTTGGCCTTAGTGTATGTCGGGGGAGGAATCATTATTCATTTTTTTGGACTCTCGTGTGAAGAAGGGGTCGAACCATGTGAGAGAAAATGACTATTACCTTATCTGCACAAAGGAGCTTGTCAGAGGTTTTTGTATTGTAATCTGAGTTTTTCTATCGAAGAGATAGGTTGTCAATCGTGTGAGAAATCTCTCTAGGTAAGAGATTTGTTGTCGAACAGATAGGTTGTCAGGCCCATGAGCAATCTCTCCAGGTGAGAGTTTTGTTGGGAATTTTTCCTTGGTGCATTAAGCATTAGTTGTGGGGCTCAGAGACTTCATGTTTGGCCTATTGCTAGTAACCCTGAAAGGGAAGTGGGGTAGCCGAGAGACTTTTGAGTAGAGAAGGGACACACTTCCTTGGGTGTGACAAGTGCACAGGGAATGAGATATTGTAGGCTAGTTTCAACATCGGGCACCTTGAACTGAGCAATTCTATTAAGTCTCAGACCTTAACCTCTCACTAGGAACCCTTTGGCCCTGTTGAAGTTAATCCCCAACTAAGGGGTGACCTGTTGTTGAATCCTTATGAGCAACAACGTTTAAGGTTGGGAGGAACGTCTGAGTTCTGCACGTAGTTGGTGACTTTTCATAAAAGATAAGTGTCTTTATGTGCTTGTCTCATTTACTGTGTGCTTATTTATCTGTGTTTAAAATAGGCTTGATTCTTGTATGATTGTTGCATATAAGTAATTGTTATTATTTTGTAATATGTTTCTTGCACATGTAAGGTGGTGCTAATAGTCAGTATTTGTAGTCGTGCATGAGTATGACAATTATTGTTAGTTTTCTTGTTAATTTAATCTTATGATTATGGTCATGAGTCTCCGAGGTAGGGTTTGAATGGCCATGTATGCAGGAAAGTAGCATGTGTGCACAGGAGGCTAGAATTCATTGTGCGTGCATGGAATTAGACCCCGCGCACAAAGAAAATCAGAATTGTTATGTGATGCCAGAAGGGTTGTGTGCACAATAATGCTTGTGTTCAATATGCTTGTATGCAATTGTATCGAGTTACTTCTGCTATGTTTTAAGTTATGTAAAAATAAGAAAGCTATTGCGGTGGGACTCATCTTAAGGTTGAGTGCATTACTTCAAGTGATACTGTGTAGACTAGTGTGTACTATAGAATCTATGTGGTGGATTTTTGGAGTAGCATTGCTCAATATTAAGTTGGGTGATGTTACAGTTTGGTTTTTAGAGCTATGTTAGAGCATTTTGGAGTAGCATGGCCTAGCCTGGGTGGATGGGGACGTTACATTGTGGTATCATAGCTACAGGTTCAACACTGGACTTGTATGGGCCATAGGTCAACAAGAAGCATCATAGATCTAGTTTCAACATTGAGCCTACATGGATCGAGTTCTACTTGAGGAAAAATTCGAAATGGGAAGTGGTTGAATTTGGAATTATAACGCTGCCATGGTGTGTCTAAGATAATAGTACGCAATTGGGCATGCTAAATTTTGGACATTGTGAGATGCAACACTAGAACTGCGTAGGAAATAATGGTGCATGAGTGTGCACACTAAAGTTTGGGGTTGCACGGAGTAAAATTTGTGGTGCACGCGCACTATTGATATGCGGTGTATATGTTGAAATTGACATAATGCATTGGCATGTGTTCAATACCAATGTGCGTGTGGATTTCAGAAGGAAGGTGTAACGTCCTTGGGTGTTAACCCCACGACTGGGCAAACGCTACTACGCGGAAACATTCTCATACTTATATAATATGCATTTAAATGAAATTAAATGGCTTAACAGAGTATACATACAATTACTGCTAACGTACAAAATAATTCAATCAACAGTAAACATCATCACAATGGAATACTTGATAATACTGCAAGCATCACAGACATGCATTTAAAATCTAAATTTAAACACATGCATATACTTATCTTTGAAACTGTAGTAATTCCACCAACCACGTGCAGACCTTCCACGAACCTCCCAACCTTAGACCCTGCTTCTCATCACTCTCAGCAATGGGTCACCCCCGAGCTGGGACCAAGCTTCACCCAAGGCAAGAGAATCCTAGACTAGGCTAAGGTTACAGGAAAATCGCACAGAATAATCGGAAGGATCCTTCCCAATATGCCTTCTTACGTCCCCTACTCACAGACTCCCATTCCCCACATGTCTGTTCCGCCCGGGAGTATACACCTTCACAAGAAAAATCCATCATTGCTTCACCTCCCTCTCTGGGTCTCGGCAACAAGTCAGATCAGGAAGTCTCAGAGCTCCGTAGCTGCTGCTGGACTCTCTCTAGGAGAAAATCCCTTCCCAGTATACTCCTTCACCTGGAAAGAGCTGCTCACAGGCCTGACAACCTGCCTCTTGGACCACAGGCCTAATAACCTGACTCTTCCTCCAGTTTCCACTTCAATTCCTACAAGTTCAGGATAACAGCAACATCAATAACTTTTCGCTAGCTCACGGGTGACAACAATAATAGGAAAAACAGGGAGTGCAAACAAGAAACGGTAACAGGCCACTAAAACACAACACGGTTCAGGTAACACTCATTTGTAGGATGCGTGACAAGCAATTCACGCAGAGGTCGAACATCGACTAAACAGTTCAGATACAATGGTATCGGTTTCTCAATAAAAATATCACAGGCTTTGGGTTTTAGAGCTACAAAAGGCTTACAGAACTCATATGCAGAGATTTCTCGGTTCAGTCAGATGGACGACAGAATGGGGAACGAACCCCCTCCATGACTCAATCTTTGGGTTAAAATTCATGTGCCTGGGTCAACACATGTCGCCCATGAAGCTGCATGCGCTCCATCAGCATGCATTCCCTCTCCTAGGAACTTAGGACAACATATATTTCACATGGCTTTTGGAATAATATTAAAATATTATTCCCAAGGACTTAAGCCCCTAGGCTCAACACTTAGCCTCTCTTTCCAACCTTCCAGCCCCCAATCCCTT
>JZKD02S2011033.1:2285344-2304471 GCA_000966675.3 Picea glauca
CTTTGGCTCTTTGAGATTTCGCGATTTTGGGCTTCGGGAGTTGGTGTGTCAGCACATCCCATTTCTCCTAACATCCAAACTACCGAAATTACAATTGGCTAAACTGCTTGATCAATGGCCGAGATCTTTTCCTAGATCTACAGTGTAGATCTGCTCGGGTTTTCAAGGTTTCGGGTTTCAGAGGTGTTCACCTCTCCTCACTTCCCATCTTTCGATTTTGCAAAATCTCAAGGGTTCTTGTGATTAACTCGAGCACGACTCCACAAGATATAACGGTCGAGCCCTCCTCCCAGATCTACGGCGTATATCTTCTCGGGTTTTCGGGGTTTCGGGTTTCGGGGTTCTGTGTCTCAGTGCTCCCCACTTTTCTTGACATCCAAACTCTCGAAAGGCTTCTTCGATATCCTTCTAGCACCTTCTCTGGATCTAATGGTCGTAAAGGTCTCTCCTTCCGAGCAGATCCTACGGCTCCCATAATCCAAGTGTTGAGCGCTCTCTCTCTCTGTGGTTAAATACCATGCTGGATACAATTTTATTCTACCACTACTCCTCCTAATCTTCTTAATACAACCAAGTAACTCCTTGGTGCTCAGGAATGCTCTAAGGTTCGAAATTGGTTCCTCCAACACAATTTCACTCGATACCTTGGGTCCAAAGACCACTTATCTGGCCCATCCAGGCTCAACGTAGAAACTATGGCTCTGATACCATACTGTAACTTCCCTGACCTTCAACCCCACAACTGAGAAAATGCTACTACGCAGAAACAATCTCATACTTATATAATATGCATTTAAATGAAATTAAATGGCTTAACAGTGTAAACATACAATTACTTCTAGCGTACAGAACAATTCAATCAACAGTAAACATCATCGCAATGGAATACATGATAATATTGGAAGCATCACACACATGCATTTAAAATATGAATTTAAACACATGCATATACTTATCTTTGAAACTTGTTGGGCCCCAAAAACTCCCCCCTAAATTTTTTACAAAATTTAAAGGGCCCCCCGTTAGAATCTTGATAATTATAATGAGCTACAAAATCAACCTTTTCAAATAGTTCCATACCTTGGCTTGCTTTGACACAAACTTAAGACATTCACTATAGTATGATATATTCATTACAAGAGTATATGTCAAAAGTTAGAAACGAGCATAAAAATCTCAATTTAAAGAAAACGTTAATTTTTATCAAATGTTTACTTTCGTTTAAATCGTGATTATGTGTTCTTTCTTTTGCTCATTAGCAAGCTTGACTATTTTGAATAATGGGTTCAATACTTCATCAAATAATATCTTGGCTGGTTTCTCATTTTCATGAAATCATTTGGTGATATTAATTAATTAATTTTTTTTTTCATTTTCTATCTCATTTCAAAATAATAATAATAAAAGAATTATCTATCATTTGTTTGATTTTGTAAAAAACTAAAAATAATATTTTTTCTCCGTTAACTTGAAACTTCTAGATCATATTTGAAAGCAAATTATAAACAATGTTTGTTTATAAGTTATAGTTAGTTTAAATTCATTTTTATTTTTTTAGATTTTGTTTTATTCACAATTTTTAGGTTATTAATTTATGTTTCTTTTTGTTTCACAGGTTTCTATTATCAAATATTTGATACAGATCTGATCATGGCTTGATTTTATTATCCAAATACGTTCAAAATGATTGATCCAAAAATAATTTTGGATTGCTACAAATAATTTTATGAGCAACAACAGATAAAATTTGGAAAGACGTCAAGATCAGACAGATGATTTTTCAGAACTGATTGCAGCCAAACCGTGAGGAATTTGAAGAAACGGTTGAAAACCCATAACCAAAATGGACCCATTTACCTTCTACTTAGAAATTTTCCCAAAAAATGCACGATTTGAGAGATATCGATGTCTTTTTACGAGACAAATTTCAGATGGCGAAAATTAATAGTGATGCCCAGACTGTTCATTCATTGTATAAATATATGAGAAAGTTCAGAGCCATAGAGGAATCCAAGAATTTGAGAGGAGGATTTTTATCCTTTCTCTTTTGTATATTATATATTTTGTAAATTTTTTATTTCTTTTCAAATGGAGTAATGGATGGCTGGAATCTTTGGGACAATGGATGAGTATTTTCAAAGAAGAATATGGAATTTCAGGTTGCTTAATGTCTTTTGTCCTGTGAGTAAAATGGTTTTATTTTCATTATAATATCTTCATATTCTTTGAATAATTGATTATGCATTGATTTAAATAGCTTTAGTCTTTTTTATAAATACATGGTTAATTATTATCATTTATGTATTAATTTTTCCAATCTTTAAAGTCTATTATCCAAAAAAATTCTTCCAGGACTACAGAATGGACAAATGATTCCAAAAACTTAATAAAACGACATATATGCATTTTAGATGTAGCCTTTTGTTTATAATTTTGTTATTTATGTTTTTTTAATCTTGTTACGTGTGTAGGTCTGATATCTTTAGATTAAATGATTTGTGATGTGTAGGAGATTTATATTATAAATATCATCTATCATTTGCTTCATCAAAATACAAATGTTGTGATTATATCTTCGATTTAAATAATGAGATTTATCTTTAAATTTTAAATTGAATGATAAAATGCATAGATTGCTTCCAGATTTATATTGTTGTAATCATGCATAATTATGAGATCAAAGGTTTATGTTTGTGTTTCATTTTCTGTCATTAAAACCTAAGCTGTCAATACATGTTCTGAATTTATTTAGAACAGTCATAAGGTTCATTACAGATTTCTCTCTTGGACATGACAGTTGGATGTTCACCACTCATGCAGATGCTTGGATACACCTCAGTAATTCACTGGCAGGATTGCTTCTTTGTATTTTTTTGTCATTTACATATCATTGAAACTAGAATGTATGGTTCAACTTTGACTATCCACATGTTCATGTTTCATTAATTTGTTTTTGCAAGATTCTTTAAATTTATAAAAGAAAAACAATAAACATTTTTATGTGTTTTATTTATCTGCTTCCTAGAAGAAATCATTTTTCACATCGATTTTTGTAAGTTTCGATTAAAACTTGCATCTTGTAAATCATGTAAATAAACGAGACTTGTATATCTTCTGCTTAAATACAACTACTATAGTTACATTTGAACATATGTACATATATATAGTGTGTTTAGTAATTAGTTAGTTATTTCTCTCTTTTATTCGTTTCTTTTAGGATTCTTAGATTGGATAACGGAGCCATTAAACCCGTTAGAACGAGTTACACCAAATGGATTGGGTTATTTAGACAACCTCGAACTGGGCTCACTCTTTCAATTGATGGACGGTCAATTTTGTCCATCAACAAAACTGTAGTAATTCCACCAACCACGTGCAGACCTTCCACGAACCTCCCAACCTTAGACCTCACTTCTCATCACTCTTAGCAGTGGGTCACCCCCGGGCTGGGACCAAGCTCCACCCAAGGCAAGGGAATCCTAGACTAGGCTGAGGTTAAAGGAAAAATGCACAGAATAACCAAAATGATTCTTCCTAGGATGCCTTCTTACTCCCACTACTCACGGACTCTCATTCCCCACATGTCTGTTCCTCAGGGAGTATACAAATTCACAAGCACAGTCCATCATTGCTTCACCTCCCTCTCTGGGTCTCGGCAACAGGCCATATCAGGAAGTCTCAGAGCTTCGTAGCTAGTGCTAGACTCTCTCTGGGAGAAAACCCCTTCCCAACAGACTCCTTCACCTGGAAAGAGCTGCTCACAGGTCTGATAGCCTTCCTCTTCTACCACAGGCCTAAAAACCCAACTCTTCCACCAGTTTCCACTTCAATTCCCACAATTTTAAGATAACAACAACAACAATATCTTTTGGCTAGCTCACGGGTGACAACAACAACATGAAAAATAGGGAGTGCAAACAGGAAATGGTAACAGGCCACTAAAACACAACACGGTTTAGGTAACACTCATTTGTAGGATGCGTGACAAGTAATTCACGCAGAGGTAGAACATCGACTAAACAGTTCAGATAAAATGGTATCGGTTTCTCAAGAAAAATATCACCGACTTCGGGTTTTAGAGCTACAGAAGGTTTACAGAACTCAGACGTAGAGATTTTTCGGTTCAATAAGATGGACGACAGAATTGGCAATGAACCCCCTCCACGACTCAATCTTTGGGTTAAAATGCATGTGCCTGGGTCGACACATGTCGCCCATGAAGCTGCATGCGCTCCATCAGCATGTGTTCCCTCTTCTAGGAACTTAAGACAAAACATATATTTCACATGGCTTTTGGAATAATATTAAAATATTATTCCCAAGGACTTAAGCCCCTAGGCTCAACACTTAGCCTCTCTTTCCAACCTTCCAACCCCCAATCCCTTACCCACTCTGTGGAAGCTTATCTCCCCATCACTCATTCATCGTAGTCGATCTGCACACAATGATGTTCATATTTTTATTAATGTTCTGCATAATTACATATACAAAAATAGACTCCTAGCCTTAACACTTAGGCTCTCCGGCCTAATAAACTCATAAGCCTTACCAGCTTATATTAACTTGGCTCACCAGCCTATAAAACATGATTTATAACTCATAAACATGATTACAACAAGGCTCGTCCTTGGGGATATTACAAAAGGATTCTAACAAGATGGTGTAGATTTTTTATGAATTTATCTCATGAATTTGTTTAAAAAATATTGTTTCCTGTACATTTCGCATAATTATCAACGATCATAGTAGGGAAAAATCAACGCAAAAATTCAAGAAGCATGGAAGATGCGTAGAGAGCTTCTAGTTATGATGATGAATTCAAATATATGTATGCCAGTTTGGGTGTTGATGGTACAAAATCCAAGGAAGAGTGCATTAACTTGGTAGAAACCATTAAGGGACCGAAAAAAGATTTCTAAAGCTATAAAATTGATAATGAAAGGGTTATGAAAGAAAAGAAGAAACAAGATGACTTCAATGTCAAGTTGATGCAAAGCTTGGACATAATAGAAAATAAAATGGATAAGGAGACAAAGACAGAGACAAGTTGGTCAAGAAGTTGCAAGTCTCGTGATGAGAAAATAAAAGAATCAAGAAGTGTTGGTAGGCACAATCCTCACTCACCAAGGCATTCATTTAGGAAAGCGTGCAGTAGTTCAAGTCCATCTCTTGTTAGGAAGTATAAGAGAAAAACTGGGGTGGACGAGCTACATGGAGAAATGAATAAGATTAAGCTTCCTACCTTTGATTGTGAGCACAAGAAGGATGAAGATGCAGAGACTTGGTTGTTGGGTATGAGGAAGTAATTCCAGCTACATAACTATTCTGCGGCGGGCATAAGGGGAAATTGTGATCTATCAACTAGAAGGAAAGACATCAATGTGTTGGGATCAGTTCATGAAGGTGCAACACGTTGATGAGAAGAAGCTTACTTGGAGGGAGTTCAAGAGGTATTTTCAAAAGAAATACTTAACCAAGAGGCACTATGACAAGAAAATGAAGGAGTTATTCGAAATCAAGCTTGGGAGTATGACGATAGATGAGTATAAAAGAAGATTCTTAGAGATGTTGAAATATGTCGCATTCATCAATGATGAGCAAGTTAAAATTTAGAGGTAACTGAGTGGGTTTCCCTCATTTATCATAAGGTGTGTTAAATGTCTTTATGATCAACAAAGGGGAAGATTGAATTTTCAAAAGGATTCGAAAGACAAGATGAAAAAAAATATGGAACATAGGAAGAAGGGGGCTAATCCACCATTTTTCAGAAATAATGTGCAAGGACAACCAACTCTCAAGGAGCCCAGAATGATGAAGACATTGGGGGAAAATCAATGGCAACAATCTATCCAATGTTGGAGTTGTGGAAGAGATCATTTGCATAGAGATTTCCCTCAAAGAGGTGATAAAGAGAGGATTGTGCACAGTGTACATTGAGTTGCAACAGTTGAAGACATGGGCAGAAATGTACCAAGGATTTACACAGCCTTTGATAACAATCAAGATGAGTTTTAGTCACACATGATTGAAGTGGAAGGTAAGATTAATGACCAACCCATTGTTATTTTATTTGATTAAGGAGATATTCATAGTTATCTAGATCCTAAGATGGTTGAAAGAATCCATTTTCCGAGAAGTAAGCTTGGAAAACCTTGGTTGATGCAGTTAGCTACAGGAGAAAAAAGGAAAATTAATGAGATGGTTAAGACATGTCTAATGGAGATGAATGGATTGCACAAAAAATTTGTTTTGAATATCATACCTTTGGGTTTGTGTGATTGCCTCATTGGTATGAATTGGTTGGACGAACACCATGATGTCTTGGATTTTTACAATAAGGAATTTACTTGCTTGGATGAGGAAGGGAACTTAAAGACAGTTCAAGGAATTCCAAGACTTGTAACTATGAGAGAAATTTCAGCCTTGTAATTGAAGAAAATATACAGGAAGGGATGTCAAGTATTTACAATGCACATGGAGCAGGCACCTAAGGATAAATTGCCGAGCATTGAAGATTGTGCAACACTGAAAGAGTTTGAGGATATAGTTAAAGAGATACCGGGTTTTCCACCAAAAAGAGATATCGATTTCTTTATAAATATGATGCTGGGAGAAACACTCGTATCCAAGACTCCTTGTAGGATGAGTACGCCAGAGCTGAAGGATTTGCAGATGTAACTTGAAGAGTTTTTGAGGAAGGTGTATATACGCCCAAGTGTGTCGCCTTGGGGTGCCCCAATATTGTTAGTGAAAAATAAGGATGATACACTAAGACTTTGTATCGACTTCAAGAAGTTGAACAAAGTAACATTAAAGAACACATATCCTTTGCAAAGGATAGATGGTTTCTTTGATCATCTAATGGACGCGTAGATATTTTCAAAGATTGATCTCAAATATCAATATCACCAAGTGATAATTAAGGAAGAAGGCATCAACAAGACTACTTTCAGAACGAGGTACATACATTATGAGTTCACAGTGGTGCCATTTGGGTTTTCAAATGCACCATTTCCCTTCATGTGTTTGATGAATGGAGTTTTCAAAGAGTACTTAGATAAGTTTGTTAATGTGTTTCTGGATGGCTTACTTATTTACTCAAAGTTTGAAGGGGAGCATGAGCAACACTTGAGGATGGTATTGTAGGTACTGAGGGAGCATCAACTTTATGCAAAGTTGAGCAAGTGCTCATTTTACCAGCGATAGATTTAATATTTGGGTCATATCATTTCCAAGGAAGGAATAATTATGGATCCAAGAAAGATAGATGCCATTGAGGAATGGTCGACACCAAGAAATGTCGTAGAGGTGAGTTCATTTATGGGACTTGCAGGTTATTACAAAAGGTTTATTGAAGGATTCTAAAATATTGCACATTCAATTACATTCTTAAAAAATAAAGGTGTGTGATTTGAATGGACCTCAGATTGTGCAAGGATTTTTCATCACTTGAAGAGCTTCTTAACAAGTGTGCCAATTTTGAGAATTGTTTATTCAAATGCAAAATTCATTGTGTGCACAAATGCATGCAAGGAAGGGCTCAATGGAGTTCTTAGTCAAATTGGGCATGTGGTGTGCTATGAATCAAGAAAGTTAAAAGAGCATGAAAGGCTCTATGCTACTCATGACTTATAATTGACAATCATAATGCATGCCTTGAATATGTGCCATCACTATCTTATGGGTAAAATATTTGAGTTGAGGATATACCATAATGGTATAAAGTATTTGTTTAGACAATCAAGTTTAAATTCCGGACAAAGAGGTGGTTAAAACTCCTCAGTGAGTATGACTCTGACATAAATCATATCAGAGGAAAAGAGAACAAGGTGGCTAATGCACTCAATGGGAGGGTGTATGAGATGCATGCTACAACCATTAGCATGTACAAATTGGATTTGTATGACAAAATTTTAGGAGTTTCCAAATCAGATCAATGCTATGTGGACATAAAGGAAACTTTACAGCAAGGTATGTCACAATAGAAATTTGAAGGTTATGAGCTAAGAGAGGATGAAATCCTCATGTATAGACGGAAAGTCTATTTTCCAAATGATCATGAGTTGAAAAGTATGTTATTTTCAAAGATGCATAAAGTTCTTTATGCTGGACATCCAAGCTATCAAAAGAAAATTTTTACAATAAAAAAACAATACTATTGTCTAGGTATATTGAAAAAGTAAGTTGCTAATTTTATTGCTAGATGTATTGAATGCCAAAAGGTCAAGGTGGAGAAAAAACATTTAGCTGGTTTGCTACAACCTTTGTCCATTCTTGAGTGGAAGTGGGAAGTAATGACCATAGACTTCATTACTAAGCTACCTAGGACTGTGATGCAGGAGCATCACCAACTAGCACGCGTGGCAGGACAACTCAACGCCTTTGAATCATTTCAGAATCTTAAATGCTGGTGTTTACTGCAAATATTTTGGAGCCGATTGAGAAACTGAAGAAGATCAAACTCTTGGAAGTTGAATGATCACGAGTGATCTAGGAGTTTCACTCCTAGTCTTGAATGTAATGGAACTTAGGTGCCAGTTAGGTTTTGTTTTCGAGTAGATGAGTAGTCAGGGGGAACCCTAAGAACCCTCAGAGATAAATAGAGGTTCTGTACACCCAAATGAGGCTGCTGCAAGTTAATAGGAAATTGATGAGTTTTTAGTTGTTATTTGATCATAGTTGCAGCCATTTTACTTTTGAATGAATATAACAGCGGACAATTGATCCAATGCATGGTGTTGCTACTATTTGCAATTCCATGTTATTTTGTTTTCATGAATGAATGAGTTGTGTTGTTGAGTATATGAAACTGTGAGATGTTTGTATAAGTTTCAATTGTTTCTCTTCGTTGAGTCCGTGCAAGGTGTGCACACAGTCCGCAAGGAGTGTGTTGAAAGAGTATGTTTCGACTTAGAATCTTAGAAGAGATAACATGGAACTTATCTTTGCAAGGAATACAAAGTGATTGCTGCAAGATGTGCACAATCATCCACAAGAAACTAAATATTGCATAAAAATATGTTGCAAGGAGTGCACATATATGAAATTCGACTAAGTGTCAAAGTAGCTCTTTAAGGATTTGAAGGAGAAGAAGGAGAGAAATATCAAGAGAGATAGTGGGATAAATATTCAAAGGGAGGAGAGTTCTTAAGGTTTCATGAGTCACCAGCTAAGATCCATCTAGGAGGGAGAGGGATCATTCCAGACTGTTGGATCTGGGTAAAGTGCATGAGCGTTAAGTCATTGCGTGGATATAAAAGGGAGGACTCGTCAAAGTCCCGAAGAGGCCAGGGACCATCCATCATTCAGAGGGACAAGTGGTGGAAGATCCTTAACTACAGAGTGAATCAATTTGTGACTTTTGTGGATAAGGAGGAAGCGAAATCGCTGAAGAGCAAAAGAAAATATTGGTCGTTGGTTGCCAGGAAATACGTGTCGATAGATCTAAGATTTCAAGAAATTTCACCTCGGAGAAATCCAAACACAGAGTTTGAAAAAGTCTCGAAAGTCGAAGAAGATCGCAATTGTCCATTGCTGAGGACACGGGGCAAAAATCTATTGTCTTCGGGTGAAATCACCCCAGTAGAAAATGAGTGTGCAGAAGCTAAGATCCCCAAACCCCGAATCGCCAAAGTGAATCATAACCATATGATTCATAAGGACACACGATAGAGATTTGGGAACTTCGGGTGAAATACTCTGGGAGGATGTGAGTGTGTAAGGGTTGGGAATCCCAAAGGCCGAAGAGTCGAACCGAACCACAACCGTCAATATGTGATGGACACGTTTCGATAGACCGCTGTCTTCGGGTGAAAGCACTCTGGAAGAAGGTGAAGACTGGGAACTGAAACCTACAAAGCCTGAAGAGAAGAAGTGGATCACAATCGTTGATCTGTGAGGGGCACGTGTCGACATATCGTTGACTTTGGGTGGAAGTGCTCTAGAAGGAGAAAAAGGTGGAAAGTTGAAATTTCTGAAACCCGAATAGCCGAAGAGGCTTGTGACTATCAATCTGTAGGGGTTATGTGTCAATAGATTATGAGCTCCAAATGTACACATTGTGGAGAAAGTAAGTTTTGAGAGTGGAAAACTCTGAAACCCGAATTTGCAAAGTAGATCACGACCGTTGATTTGAAAGGGGAATGCATCAATGGATTGTGGAGATCTAGGAGGGCGTGGTCCAAAGAGAAGGAAGGAAAGGTGGCATATCTGAACCATTGATCAAGGGGATCCATCCGAGATCACGAGATCAATGGTCACGTAGGATTGCGGGGACATAAGGCGCTCAGACTTTAAAAAATTGAGAGTGGGCCGCAATCGAAATCATGGTATTCCAATAGGGATGCGTGGCGATTCGTAGTGAATTGCGGGGAGAAAAGCAGGTTGATCCCAAACCACTCTTGGTCGCGCCCGCAATCGTGTGTTTACACGAGGACATAGCCTGAGGTCACATATGGGAAAGGGCTAACGGAAGATGAGCTAGTGCTTGAAACATGATAGTTCAACAATGCGAAAGGAGAGGTTGCAAGTGCCATAGAACCTACACCAAAGGAGTGAAATGAACTTTGTTTAATTACAAGCAAGACCATTAAGGTTTCAGAGAATCGATTTGGCTTTGAGAATCGAAGATCCTTGACCAGGAGGTCAAGCAGCCTCGAGGGGAGAAGGGGGGGTCTAGAACAAGTTGTATCAGAGAAGATTTTTTTCTTGCAGACAATAGGAAAAGGAGAGAGGATACAAAGGAGCTTGAAGGTGTACTTTGTGTGTGAGAGATAGTCAACACAATTCCACCGAGGAGATGAGTGGAGCCACCTTTAGCCAATCATGTTGTAGAAAGATAAATCTGAGAGCTTTGTGCAAGCTTAGAGGTGATGGAGGTAGCGCAGAGGAGGGCACCTGATGCTAGAGACATCAGTGATGAAGAGAGTGAAGAAGTAGAAGTCGAAGAAGCTGCAGGGGAAAATGTTGTTGAAGAACACTTGTTGAGAGCAGTTGTTATATTGGGAGCTAGATCCAAGATAGAGGTACCAATGTATGAAGGTAATTTGGATGCTGAAGAGCTATTGGATTGGACAAGACACATGGACCAATATTTCGACTATGAATATTTATATGAGGAAAAAAATGTGAGACATGTTGTCACTAGAATAAAAGGACATGCAACACTATGGTGGGATGAACTGCAGGCTGAGAGGAGAAGCAAAGGAAAACATAAGATAAAGAATTGGGACATAATAGTAGACAAGTTGAAGGATAAATTCATGCCTAAATATTATCAAATAAATCTGTTCAGGAAGTTGCAAAACCTGAGATAGAAGGGTATGACAGTGAAAGAGTACACATAGGAGTTCTACAAGTTGAATTTCAGGGCTGGACAAAGAGAGAAAGATGAAGAAAAAGTTTGCAGGTATATAAATGGCCTGAGGTATGAAATCCAGGATGAGATCAACATGATGTCAGTAAGGACAATAGAGGATGATTATCAGATTGATCTAAAAGTAGAGGAGAAGTTGGCCATAAAACAAAGCCAGCGAGGCAGAGGTAGAAGCCCAACCTTGAACAAAGGCAAGAGAGTTTCCCATGACAAGGCACATAAAACCAAAACTGAGACTGAGAAACTACACAGTCACTCAGAAAGAGGAGGAAGTTCCCTAAGAAGACAAGGTGGTGGAAGAAGTTATTCTAGAGGAAGAGGAAGAGGCACAAGACAAGAAGTAAGGTGTTATGCCTGTGGAAAGACAGGACATATGTCTTGGGAATGTCCCGAGAAAAATAAAGAAGGAGGAGGTGAAACTCACATTTCGGAAGCACATAAAATGAATGTTGAATCATAAGGAGCAGAGGATGGAACATCCTTGATGTTGAGAAAGGTTCTCTTAAAACCAGAGGAAGAAGTTGAAAAGCCAGTGTAGAGGAACAATCTATTCAAGACATCTTGCAAGACTAAATACAGAGTATTCAAGGTGATAATTGACAGTGGGAGCACTGATAACTTAGTGTCCACATAGATGGTGGAGAAATTGGAGTTGGAGACAACTGCACATCCAAAGACATATAAAGTCTCATGGTTGTAGAAATAACACCAGATAATGGCTACTAAACAATGCCTTGTTGAATTTAAGATAGGAGGATATAGAGATGAAATTCTATGTGATCTAATTCCCATGGATGTATGCCATATTTTGTTGGGAAGACCATGGTAGTTTGATAGAAATGTCATTCATAATGGGAGAAAAATTACATACACCTTAGAGAAGAATGGTAGGACACACATGTTGTTGCCAATAGAGGAGAAGAAAGTGAAAGAGGAATCCAACACAAGCATACTTCTCATGAGCAGGAAGGAAATCGTGAGAGAAGTCAAGAAATAATGGGAGATGTAGTTTGTTGTGGTGAGGAAACCCAGAGTTGTCCTTACAAGTACTTTGATGGATGATTTTCCTGAAGAAGTTCAAGAACTGTTGGATAATTTTGCTGACATAGTGGTGGATGAGTTGCCTAGCTCATTGCCACCCATCAGAAGTATCAACCATCATATTGATTTGATACCAGGAGCAAGCCTGCCAAACAAAACAACATACAGATTGAAACCTCAAGAGAATGAGGAGGTAAAGAACCAAGTCCAGGAATTGTTAGACAAAGTTTTGGTTAGAGAGAGCTTAAGTCCATGCATAGTACCAACTATGTTGAGTCCAAAGAAGGATGGAGGATGGAGAATGTGTACAGACTCGAGAGCCATTAACAAGATCACCATTCGGTATAGATTCTCTTTGTCAAGAATGGATGACTTAATGGATTGTTTAAGTGGAGAAAGTTTATTTTCTAAGATAGATTTGAAAAGTGGATATCACCAGATAAGGATGAGAGAAGGTGATGAGTGGAAAAAAACCTTTAAGACAAATGAAGGATTTTATGAGTGGATTGTTATGCCATTTGTCTTAACAAATGTCCCAAGTACTTTTATGACATTGATGAATAAAATACTGAAAGATTTCATTGGAAAGTTTGTGGTTGTATATATGGATGATATACTAGTCTTTTGTAGGACTAAAGAGGAGCATTTGAGACACCTGACATTAGTGATGAGGAGACTACAACAGGAGAATATGTTGATAAATTTAAAGAATTCATCTTTTATGAAGACAGAGCTCATTTACTTGGGTTTTGTGATCTCTTCAAATGAATTGAAGATGGACCCAGAGAAGGTGAAAGAAATCAAAGAATGGCCATCACCAAGGAGTATGTTTGAAGTGAGAACCTTCCATGGATTAGCAAGTTTCTATAGGAAGTTCATCATATATTTCAGTGGAATTTGTGCACCAATGATGGATATAGTGAAGAAGAGGCACAATTATTTTAAATGGACAGAGGAGGCCGAGATGAGCTTCAACATATTGAAGGAGAAGATAACAGAACGACCAATTTTGGTCTTACCAAATTTCGGGAAGACATTTCAAGTGAGATGGGATGCAAGTGGAGTTTCAATTGGAGCAGTTCTGAGCTAGAATAATAGGCCTGTTGCATATTTCAGTGAGAAGTTGAATGAGACTAAGAGAAAGTAATACACATATGATAAGGAGTTTTATGACATAATTCAAGCCCTGAAGAAATGGAGGCACTACCTTGTTCCACATGAATTTGTCTTGTATAGTGATAACC
This sequence comes from Picea glauca, assembly GCA_000966675.3. NCBI lineage: Eukaryota > Viridiplantae > Streptophyta > Pinopsida > Pinales > Pinaceae > Picea > Picea glauca. The sequence goes on from JZKD02S2011033.1 coordinate 2,299,004, forward strand.
AGGGTTTACAATTCATAACCAGATAGGAAAAATTGAATCAGAGGCATGCAAAGTGGGTTGAATTTGTGCAGAATTTTACTTTTGTCATAAAACATATTGTTGGGAATGCTAACAATGTTGTTGATGCATTAAGAAGAAGATGTTTGATTCTGCAGGAGTTTAAGGTGAAGACCTTGGGGTTTGAACACCTTAAGGATATGTATTGTGATGATCCAGATTTCAAGGAAGCATACGCAACATGTGCAAATCATGTGCTGAGAGACAGGAGCTAGTGGATAAAGTATATGATTCAAGAGGGATTGTTGATCAAGGGAAATCAAATGTGCATACCAAAATGCTCAATGAGGAATAACCTTTTGAAGGAAAATCATAGTGGAGGATTGGCTAGACATTTCGGCCATGATAAAACATTTGCACAATTGAGCAGTTCATACTATTGGCTAGGCATGAGAACAAAAGTGATAAATTTTGTGAACAGATGTAGAATCTGCCAACATGCAAAAGGAAAACAATAGAACATTGGATTGTATCAACCATTGCCAATATCAGAGAGGCCTTGAGATGCAATAAGCATGGATTTTGTGTTGGGAATACCAAGAACGAAAAGAGGACGTGATTCCATATTTGTGGTGGTGGATAGATTTTAAAAGATGGCACACTTTATCCCATGCCAGAAGACTAGTGATGCAACACATGTTGCAAATTTGTTTTTCAAGAAAGTTGTGAGATTTCATGGATTACCCAGAAGCATTGTCTCAGACAGAGACACTAAATTTGTTGGTCATTTCTAGAGAACACTGTGGAAGAATTTGGGGACATGTTTGTCCTTCATCTCATCTTATCACCCTCAGACAGATGGACAGACTAAGGTGGTAAAAAGAAGTTTGGGAAACTTATTAAGGAGTCTGGTCACTGAGCATCATAGTCAGTGGGATCAGATTTTGCCGCAAGCAGAATTTGCATACAATGACTCACCAAACAGGAGCACTAGAAAGAGCCCAATCCAAATATTGTATGGAATGCAACCAAGAGGAGTATTTGAGTTGAGAGACTTGGAATAGAGTGAGATTAGAAGCGTTGGAGAAGAATATTTTGCTGCAGAAATACAGAAGCTCCATAGCCAGATCAAAGGATAGTTGCAAAGATCTATCCAAGAATAAAAGCATAGAGTTGATCAACATCGCAAAGAGCTTCAATTCGAAGTGGGAGACTAGGTTCTAGCACATCTCATGAAAGAAAGGTTCCTTAGGGGAACATATAACAAGTTGAAGATGAAGAAGATAGGGTCATGTAAGATCTTAAGGAATTTTGATGCAAATGCCTATGAGATTGAGCTACCAGATGATGTGGGCATATCACCCATATTCAACATATTAGACCTATATCCTTACAGGGAAAATGACACAGAAAGATCAAAATATCAAGAGAAGATTCAATGGGAGAAACAAATGTCTATAGCATAAAAAGTACAAATGGAAAAGATCATTGATCAGAGGATTCGCAAGAAGACCAGGAGGAAGACCTATTTTGAATATTTGGTCAAGTGGAAGGGACACCCAATAGAAGATTCCAGTTGGGAAAATGAAGCTGATATCCAAAAGCATGGAATGTCAGTACAAGAGCTCATGGAGAGGAGTCCATGAATTTTTGTCCATGGGAGTATGATGCCGGAGCATCGCCAGCTAACACATGTGGAAGGAAAACTCAACGCCTTTGAATCATTTCAGAATCTTAAACGCTGGTGTTTACTGCAAATATTTTGGATTTGATTGAGAAACTGAAGAAGATCAAATGCTTGGGAGTTTAATGATCACGAGTGATCTGGGATTTTCACTCCTAGTCTTGAATGTAACGAAACTTAGGTGGCAGCTAGATTTTGTTTTCTAGTAGACGAGTAGTCGGGGGAACCCTAAGAACCCACTGAGATAAATATAGGTTTTGTACGCCCAAATGAGGTTGTTGCAAGTTAGTAGGAAATTGCTAAGTTTTTAGTTGTTGTTTGATCATAGTTGTATCCATTTTACTTTTGAATGAATATAACAAAGGAAAATTGATCCAATGCATGGTGTTGCTACTGTTTGCAATTCCCTGTTATTTTGTTTTCATGAATGAATGAGTAAGTGTTGTTGTTGACTAAGTGTCAAAGTATCTCTTTAAGAGAGATAGAAGGATAAATATTCAAAGGGAGGAGAGTTATGAAGGTTTCATGAGTCATCGGATAAGATCCATCCAGGAGGGAGTGGGATCATTCCACACCGTTGGATCTGGGTAAAGAACACAAGCGTTAAGTCTTTGCATGCGTATAGAAGGGAGGACTCGCCGAAGTCCCAAAGAGGCTAGGGACCATCCATCATCCAGAGGGACAAGTGGAAAAATATCCTTAACTCCTGAGGGAATCACTTCAGAAGTTTTGTGGAAAAGGAGGAAGCGAAATCGCTAAAGAGGTGAAGACTGAAGCAAATCTTAGTCATTGGTTGGCTGGAAATACGTGTCGACAGATCTGAGATTTCAAGAAATTTCACTTTGTAGAAATCCAAATGCGGAGTTTGAGAAACTCCCGAAGTCCCAAAAGATGAAGCAGATCATAGTCATTCATTGCTGAGGACACGGGGCAAGAATCCGTTGTCTTCAGGTGAAATCACCACAGTAGAAAATGAGTGTGCATAAGCTGAGATCCCCAAACCCTGAATCGCCGAAGTGAATTGTAACCGTCTGATTTAGAAGGACACACAAAAGAGATCCAGAAACTATGGGTGAAACACTCCAGGAGGAGGTGAGTGTGTAAGGGCTAGGACTCCCAAAGCCCGAAGAGCCGAAGCGAACCACGACCATCGATCTGCGAGGGACACGTGTCGAAAGATAGTTGTCTTCGGGTGAAAGTACTCCGAAGGAAGGTGAAGACTGGGAATTGAAACCTACGAAGCCCGAAGAGTAGAAGTGGATCACATACATTGATTTGTGAGGGGCACACATCAACAGATCATTGACTTCGGGTGGAAGTGCTCCGGAAGGAGAAAAAGGTGGAAAGTTGAAATTTCTGAAACCCAAATAACCGAAGAGGCTTGTGACCGTCGATCCATAGGGGTTACATGTCAATAGATCGTGAGCTCCGATTGTACGTATTATGGAGAAAGTAAGTTTTGAGAGTTGAAAAATACAAAACCTGAATTGGCAAAGCATATCAAGACCGTTGATTTGAAAGGGGCATGCGTTAATGAATCGAGGAGATCTAGGAGGGCGTGGTCCAAAGAGAAGGAAGGAAAGGCGACAGATATGAACCATTGATCGAGGGGCTCCATCCGAGATCACGAGATCAATGGTCACGTAGGATTGTAGGGACAAAAGGTGCTCAAACTTTAAAAATTTGAGAGTGGGCTACAATCGGAACCACGATATTGCAATAGGGACGCGTGGCGATTCATAGTGAAATGCGAGGAAAAAAGCGGGTTGATTTGAAACCACTTTTATTCATGCCTGAAATTGTGTGTTTATGTGAGGACATATCCCAAGGTCACATACAAGAAAGGGATAACAGAAGAGGAGCTAGTGCTTGAACCATGATAGTTCAACAACGCGAAAGGAGAGGTTGCAGGTACCATAGAACCTACACCAAAGGACTGAAAGGACCTGTGTTTAATTACAAGCGAGACCATTCAGGTTTCATAGAGCCGATTCGACTCCGAGAATTGAAGATCCTTGAATGGGAGGTTGAGCAGCCCCAAGGGGAGAAGGGGGGGATCTACATCAAACTTCTAAGAAACATGATTCTATTATGGTAGTGGTGGAAAAACTTACTAAAGTTTCTCATTTTATTCCAGTGAAATCAACACACAAGGCAACCAACATTGTTGAAATATGCATGTGAGAAATTGCTAAGATGCATGGTATACCTAATACAATTGTGTTTGACAGAGATTCCAAGTTCACCTCGAACTTTTGGAAAGGGTTATTCAAAGGATTTAGGACAAATATGAACTTTATCACAACATATCACCTTGACTCAGATGGAAAATAGAGAGGGTAAATCAAGTGATTGAAGATATGCTCAGGATGTATGTGATGGATAAGCCATCAAAATGGGAAGACTAACTTCATTTGGTAGAGTTTTCTTACACCAATTGGTATCAAGTATCTTTAAAGATGGGCCCATTTGAATCACTTTATGGTAGAAAGTACAACATGTCAATGAGTTGGAACAACCCAACAGACCGCACAGTAGTTGGGCCAGATATGCTCCGGGAAATGAAGGAGCATATGGTAAAGATAAGGAAAAATTTAAAGGCTTCCCAAGACGGGCATAAAATTTGTGCAGATAAAGGAAGAAACCACAATGAGTTTAAATTGGGAGACCATGTGTTCTTGAAAGTAAAATCCAAACAAAATTCCCTGAAGTTATAGAATTGTTATAAGATGGCAGTGCGCTACTGTGGGCCATTTGAAATCCTAGAGAGGATTGGTCATGTTGCATATATTCTTGCATTGTCTGCATCCTTGTGTAAGAATAATGTTTTCCATGTATCATTTCTTAAAAAGTGCGTACCTGATGAAAATCATATTATTGATTGGAATTTGATTGAGGTGGATCCAGACAGAAATTTTCGAGTACGACCAGTCTGCATATTGGATCAGAAAATCAAACAGCTTCAGAATCAAGCCATGGAGTTGGTAAAGGTCCAATGAACCTGGTATGGTCCTGAGGATGCAACTTGGGAGCACGAGGATGCTATGTGGGTAGAGGACAATGCATAAATAAGGGGGAGGGGAATGTAATGTCCCTAATATTAACCCTTTGTAATTGTACATATAGGTTGGTGAGCCATTGGTACCAATTGTAAGTGTAAATGTACATATAGGTTGGTGAGTTGTTGGTGTTGATTAAGGTTGGTTGTCATTGATGTCAACCCTTGAAAAAATCCCCATAGCACAAAGGTTTGGGTAATGGACCCAATATTTTTTGATGTAAAGATGACTCATTATTGTCTTGTCATGGTTGATAAGAAGTAAATATGGATGAATTCCAAAGTGGTCCCCTTATGGTGAAAACCCTCACAGGAAGACGCTTTGCGGAGTAAGATAACCCATGCTTAATTGTGGAATAATGAGATGAAGGAAAATGAATTTGTTAGATAAAACATCCTATATGGATAGTGCTTGTATATCCATTTTCGGTGGTATGTGGAACATCAAATAACTCCTCACATTTAGAGAGTTATGGCCATGAGAAGTTGAAGACCCCAAGTTTGGGTAATGGACCCAAGTTTGTTTGATGGATAACGTTATGAGTTATGATATATTTTCAGATAATATTATTCTATATTGATAATACATGTCATCCCATTTCTGGTGGTATGTGGAATGTCACATAACTCCTCATGGTTTGAGAGTTATGGCCTTACGAAGTTGGAGGACCCTCATATGCCATCTAGAAGCCCCAAAAGGTCAAAGTAGTCAAAGTGGTTTAAGAGATT
>JZKD02S2011033.1:2326176-2385713 GCA_000966675.3 Picea glauca
TATTGTAAGCGAATTCTACCAAATGCAGGTAGTCTTCCCACCTTGATGGTTGATCCATCACATACATTCTCAGCATGTCTTCTATTACTCTGTTTACTCTCTCTGTCTGTCCATCGGACTAGGGATGATATGTTGTACTGAAGTTCAGATTTGTTCTGAATCCTTGGAACGGTCCTCTCCAGAAATTCGAAGTGAATTTTTGGTCTCGATCAGACACAATTGTCTTAGGAATTCCATGCATGCGTGCAACTTCTTTTAAAAAGATATCAGCGACATCTGCTGCTCTGTGGGTGGTTTTTAGTGGAATAAAATGGGCAGCTTTAGTAAGCTTGTCCACCACCACCATGATTGAATCATGTTGCTTGCTTGTCCTGGGCAATCCTGTGATAAAATCCATTGTTACCACATCCCATTTCCACTCAGGAATAGGTAAAGGATGCAACAACCCTGTTGGGTGTCTGTGCTCAGCCTTGACCTTCTGGCATTCCATACATCTGGAGATGTATTAAGCAATTTCTTTCTTCATACCTGGCCAAAAATAATGGCCTTTGACTGCTGCCACAGTCTTCTGATATCTAGGATGACCATCATAAGTTACATTATGCATTTCTTTTAGAATTGTCAGCTTCAATTCTCGATCATTAGGTACATACACTCTGTTTTTATACAGAAGTAAACTATCAATTCCCAAGGTATAACTCTCCTTGGTTTGTGGTTTCTCATGTTGTTGTAGCTTTGCTACAAGTCTTTTGTACTGCAAATCAACACTTGCAGCCTCCACAATTCTGTCTTTTAACTCAATTCTGTACATGCTAATGGTTGTAGCATGTAATTCATGCACTTTTCTGCTGAGTGCATCAACCACTTTATTGTCTTTCCCTTTGATATGCCTGATATCAAAGTCATATTCGCACAAAAATTCCAGCCATCTAATTTGCCTGGCATTTAAAGTTCGCTGATCAAATAAATACTTCAGACCATTGTGGTCTATTCTTAATTCGAATTTCTTTCCCATGAGGTAATGTCTCCATTTCCTCAATGCATGGACAACTGCTGCCAGCTCTAAATCATGAGTGGCATAATTCTTTTCATGCTCTTTCAGCTTTCGGGATTCATAACAAATTACAGATCCCTCTTGGCTGAGAACTCCTCCCAGCCCTTCCTTACACGCATCTGTGCATACTACGTAATCCTTACTTAGATCAACAACCTTTAGGATTGGAGCACTAGTGAGAAGTTGCTTCAATTGCTGGAAGCTACTCTCACATTCATCAGTCCACTGAAATTTCTTCTCCTTCTTTTGCAAGGAAGTGATAGCATGCGCTATCCTTGAGAATCCGGCTATGAACCTCCTATAATAACCTGTCAGACCCATAAAGGATCTAACTTCTGTCACATTTCTTGGTGCTGGCCACTCTTGAATGGTCTGTACCTTCTCAGGATCCACAACGATCCCCTCTTCAAAAATAATGTGTCCCAGATAATGGATCTGCTTTTGATAAAATGAGTACTTGCTCAATTTTGCGTAAAGTTGGTGTTCTCTCAACACCTACAACACCATTCTCAAGTGTTGTTCATGTTCTTCCTCTGTCTTGGAATACACCGAGATATCGTCCAAGAAGACTATGAAAAACTTGTCCAGATAATTTCTGAACACTCCATTCATTAAGCACATGAAGACAACAGGCGCGTTGGACAATCCAAATGGCACCACTGTAAATTCATAATGACCGTACCTTGTTCTAAAGGTGGTCTTGCTTATGTATTCATCTTTTATCCTCACTTGATGATATCCAGATCGAAGATCTATTTTCAAAAATACTTTCGCATCCTTTAACTGATCAAAAAGATCATCAATCCTTGGCACAGGATATTTTTTTTTTTACAGTGACTTTATTCAACTGTCGAAAGTCAATGCACAACCTCATCGTCCCATCTTTCTTCTTCACAAATAGGACTGGGTCTCCCCACGGTGACACGCTGGGACGAATGTAGCCTTTCTTTAATAGCTCTTCGAGCTGTAGTTGCAACTCTTTCAGCTCTGGTGTGCTCATTCTATAAGGAGCTTTCGAAACTGGAGATGCCCCAGGCATTAGATTTATAGAAAAGTCAATGTCCCTCTTCGGAGGTAGTCCAGGCACCTCCTGAAACACGTCCTCAAATTCTTTGAGCACCGTGTGGTCTTCCAGATTCGAGACCACATTTTGGAATACTTCTTCCACCTGGGCTGCAAATAATTGACAACCTTTCCGGTAACATTTCTTCAGCTGCATGGCTGAGATTTCTCTAACAGCCACGGCTCTGGGAATTCCTTGAACTGTTACCTAATTTCCCTCTTCGTCCAGACATGTGAATCTCTTGTTACGACAATCCAGAAGGGCATGGTGCTGGTCCAACCAGTCCATCCCAATTAAGCAATCATATGAGCCTAAAGGAAGAATGTTCAATTCAACCTTAGTACTCATTCCTTTCATGTCCACTGAACATGACTTAACTAATTCAGTGACCTTCCTCTTGGTCCCTTTGGCTAACTGCACTATCCAAGACTTCTCATGTTTTCTTCTCATTAGATGCATACTTTCTACCACTCTAGGATCTACATAACTATGGCTAGCCCCTGAATCAATCAAAATAACAAGTGGTCGGTTGTTGATCATACCTTCCACTTCAATAATGTGCGATTGAAATTCCCCTTGCTTATTGTCTAGGGCTGCGTAGATCTTTGGCATTCTACTGCCCATATCCTCCACTGTTTCAGCTTGCTGAACAGTATAGACAGTTCTTGCTTTGTCTTTTCTGTGGGGGCAGTCTCTGTACCTATGATTCCCTTTACAACCCCAACACTCCATGGGTGGAGGTCTTGGCATCTGCTCACTCCCTTCAACTTTCCTGGGCTCTTTAAAAGATGACTGTCCCCAAGGATTGTTTATGAAAAAGGAAGGCTTGCTTCCCTTCTGCCTCTGTTCTTTCTTAAACCTCTTCTGGTCATCCCAAGCCTTCCGAAAGGTAGGCCTTTCTCTCTGTTGTTCGTATAGGCATTTCGCCCTTCTTATGGTTTCTTCCATGGTATTGGGATTATCATATTGAATTTTGTCACCAATAGAAGGTGGCAGTCCACTCAGATACCTTTGAGTTTTAACAGCCTCGTCTTTGATGAAAGGAACATACTTCAGCAGTTCCAGAAAACTTCGTTCATACTCATCAATGGTCATACTTCCTAGCTTGAGTTCGAAGAACTCCTTCATCTTTCTATCATAGTATCTTTTAGTCAGGTATTTCTTCTCGAAATACCTCTTAAACTCTTTCCACGTGACCTCTTTCTCTCTGATGGACCGCACTTGCACAAACTGATCCCACCACATGGACGCTTTTCCTTTCAGCTGGTACATTGTAATTCTTCCCTCTGCATGGGCAGAATAATTCTGCAGCTGGAAGTATTTCTTCATGCCCAACAACCAAGTTTCAACATCTTCCTCCTTCTTATGCTCTCCATCAAATTTTGGAGGTTTAATTTTATTCATCTCTCCTTTCAATTCCTCTTTTCCATATTTTCGATGTTTTCGGGTAAGGGACGGGCTTGAACTACTGTGTGTCTTACTGTCAGAATGTCTTTGGGAGCGACTGTGATTTCGGCTACCACTCCTCGATCTTCTTCTTCTCCCATGAGTTCTACGACTCTCTGTCGTACCTGAGTCTCTTCCCTTCTCAAGTTTCTTCTCTATTCTTTCTAGGCTCTTCAAGAATTTTAAGTTTAATTTCCCTTACCGATCCTTGACTTTCATGAGCTTTCGGCTATCCGCTCGACGCTCCTTGGCCTCTCTTTGTAGCCCTTCAATGATTTTCATCATATGTCCTTCCTTATCCATCTCCTTTCCATGCCCATTAGAGTTCGATCCTTCGACTCCTAGGTTAACATCCTTTCCTTCCCGTTCGTCTTCCATTTCAGGGGTAATTTGCACTCTTCCCCACTCCATAATCGACGTTGATTAACTGGAGTTTGTCCTCTGTTGTATTCTGAACACGCACTGTGCAATCCAATTCAAAATTTTTAGGCCATTAAACTTCATGAATAACCCACAACGTTTATAACTAATATGAACAAGAACGAAAGACATTTCAACTTCACAAGTTTTCTGAGCTCTGTCTGTCTCTGTATTTTTTTTTTTGGGTTTCTTAAAATTCTCCTATTTCCTATCGGGAAATTTTCCTCCCACAGGAACTCTTTGAGGTCTCCCTTCCTTCTATCGATGTTACCTCTATCGGGGTTTTGAAACCGGAAATGTTCGGGTGGGTTGAATCCTCGATTTCCCGATTTCCCAATGCGCTACCTTTACGCGTTAGCCCCTGCTATGGCTCTACACCATGTGACCGCTGACTCGTGACCCCGAACTTCTCCCTTATTCGGGTTCGGGGTTTCGCGAATCGAAATGTACCAAAACTCTTGACAACGGAATCCTCGATTTCTCGATTTCCGATGGAATCCGTCCATGCTAGCCCTCCGGGATATACCCTCACCATACGACCAACCTCCGTATGACCGCAGTCAAATTCCCGTCGAGGTTTTGGGTTCTAATTTCCCAATGAGCTCTTCGTGCGCTAGCCCCCGTGGCTAAACTTCCACCATATGACCACTGCCCATGACAGTGATCAATCCTCCTATCGGGGTTTCGGGATTTGTGATGTCGCGATGCACATGCATTCACAACCCCCGATCCTCCGATTCCCGATGTGCTTTTACACTGGCTAGCCCTCCTGGCTCAGCCTCTGGTCCACGTGACCATACTATATGACCTCCACCTTACCCTGTCGGGGTTTCGGCGGTTTCAATGTCACAGCGCATACGCTCACAGAATCCCTGATATCCCGATGTGCCTTTTGCTTTAACCCTTTGCGATTAAGCCCAGGTCCATGTGACCTCTACCCCGTGACCGTACTCAAAGCTCTCGTTGGGGTTTCGAGGTTCGGAGTTTCAAAGTGTATGAATCACTTGTCACCGGGGTTCCCAATTTCCTAATGAACTTCAAACACCGATGGACTTACTCCTTGTCGGGACTTTCCCCGATGGCAGATCTCTGCCACGTGTCTCCTAATATGAACGGTCCAGATCTTGTCACGAAATCCTGGATCGTGATTCCATGTGATGAGATCTCTATGTGCTCGAGAACTCCGATTCTCCGATTTTCGACTCTCTCCAAGATTTCGACATGTGTCCTCCTTGGGATCCTATGGCTATGATCCCTCCTCGGGATTTCGAGAATCACAAGGTCTTGATTCTCTGCCTTAGAAAAACCTCGATGACCTTAATATCCCGACGCCTCTCCGGGACTTCTCCTATACCCATGAGGACTTAAAATCTATGCAACTTCTGTCAACTTAGACGGTTGACGGTTAATCCCACAGTGATCTTACGACTCACGATTCTCTCGAGTTTAAACTCCTATACACTTCGGGCCATACTAGGGTCTGAAATTGGTCCTCCAAACACAATTTCCCCTTGCATTCTCAGTCCAAAGACTGCTCCACTAGCCCATCTAGGCTCAGTGTCGAAACCTCGCTCTGATACCAATTTTTAGTGTACCTTTTCACTATCGAGGTTTCCAAACCTCTCAGTTACCATTCTATACATGGATTTTTACATAATTCGTACAGACATTATAAGCTCATGCATTTAAGCAATTAAACACACTTAAATATCAAATTAAAATATATAAGTTACTGCTACAATTAAACAGGCCATAGCATTCAACAGTAATTTATTTACACAGCAGAAACATGATACATAAACAGCTCAGCCATGCCAAATGTGATAAAACATAATTCAGATACTTATATTTTAACAGCTGTAGAATTCAACGACCAAGTGAAGGCCTTCCACGAACCTCCCAGCCTTAGACCACACTGTTCATTAGCTCAACAGCGGGTCACCCCCGAGCTGGGACCGAGCTCCACCCCAAGGCAAGGAATCCTAGGCTAGGCTGAGGTTATAGGGAAGACAGTCATACACAACCACGAGGAAGAAATATCTCTTAAGGATCTCCCACACTCACTGCCCTCAGACCCTCATTCCCCACATGCCTGTTCCACCCCAAGAGAGTGCACCTTCTTTGTCACTTGGACAGTCCTTTGGCTGCTAGTCTCCCTTACCTTGGGTTGTAGGAACAGATAGTGGGTTCCTTCCAGGATTTCTCTCCTCCCTCTGCGCACTCTCTCACCTGGAGGAGTCACTCACAGGCCAACAAGCCTCACGCAGTCTAATACTACGTGGTCACAACAACCCATGGGGAAAACAGACACCGGCTTCCCTAAACCGGTTCAGCAATCATAGGATGATCTCACGGTGATGGTTCTGGAAATGCATGACAACAATCCACGCAGGAAATTACACAGACTCCCTGGTTTGAACAGGTAAAGAGTCAACTGGCTTTTTAGACGAACACAATCTTCTCGACTCCCAGAATAGAGGGCGTACCTGTATTTTTGCAGCACCAACACAGGCTTTACGGCTTCAGAGATGAACCAGGGTATTTTGGTAGAGGTCGTATCGGTTTCACGCTCAGAGGTTTGGGTCCGAATGGATGAGAATATTCCCTCCCACGGTTCATCTTGGCGATTATATTTTCATGCACTAGGGTTGACACTTGTCACCCTGGGAACTGCATGCGTACCACAGCGTGCATCCTCTTTGCACTTTCCCTCCCTTGCCAGGAACTTAGGATAAACATAAATGCACATGTCTCTTTTTAAAATAATATTAAAATATTATTCCAGGCCTAAGCCCCCTAGGCTTAGCCCCTAGACTCAACACTCAGCCTCTTTTTCCACCTTTCAGCCCCTAATCCCTTGCCCACTCTGTGGACGATCGGTCCCCCATCACTCATTCATCGTGGTCGGTCTGCACCTGGAGGGTGTTTATATTTTATTGATGTGTTGCATACATACAGATACAAAATCCAGGCCCTTGGCCTTCAACCCTTAGGTTCTCTAGCCTAATCAAACACATAAGCCTACTGGCTTATACAAAACTCGGCTCACCAGCCTATAACACATATTTACAATCTCTTTCAGATCATGGTTTACAGCGGGGCTCGGCCTTGGGGACACTACAATAATTGTGAGACTACTACTACGTTTAAAAGATATTCATTTGAAAACCCAGACACTCTCGAATTTCATCTCTTTGCCTTACCTCTTCATCTTCTTGAAAAAACATTCTTTATCACCTGTTTCGGGAGGGTTGATTTCTGGATACCTGACCGTCCCTTTCTCCTTTCGTAGGTTGGGCTGTAATTTGGAGGCCTGCATGAAACAACACGAAGAGTATCAGGTCTTCAAGATTTATGGGATCCTGGGTGTAAAAAATTATGCCTCTACTTCTAGGAAATCAACAACCTGTTTTATTCAAGATGAAAGTGAACTTACCAAAAAATTTTACGAAAGGAAAAGAGAAAACAAATCGATATGTATAATGGAAGTCCGAAATAGATTTATTGCATATGGTGCTTTAAATAACACCCATTGACAGGGGCGCTGAGAGTCACACCATCCAAATTCTCCAACAAAAATGAATTCTTCCCTTAAGAAGCGGAGACTTTGAATGGTCCGTACCAGATATGATCAAATTTACCATGTTTTGTCAAATATTCCCTCCTGGCATCCCATTTCAAAACCAAATCACCGGGGAGGAAATCCATGTTTTTGGCTTTATGATCAAACAACGCTTTCATGTCGTCCTGGTATTTCTGCATCCTTGCATCTACCTCAGTCCTGTGCTTTTGGACCTCAATCAACTGATTTATTCTTCTAGTGACGTGGTTTGGCTCTTTTCTCTCATCTTGCCAGAGCTTCATTACAGGGAGCACCAAATTTATAGGTAAAACCACATCAGTCCCATACACCATTTGAAAAGGAGAAGTACCAATGGATTTCTTCGTACCTATCCGATTTGCCCATAAAGCGTATTTTAAGTGTACATGCCAAGATCTTTTGTTTTCACTCAGTACCTTCTTAATTATGGTAATCAAACTCTTATTTGATGATTCAGCTAACCCATTACCTTGAGGGTAATACGCTGTGGAGTGGCCCAATACGATGTTATATTTTTGGCAGAAGCTGACCATAGCCATAGACTTGAATGCTTGGGCATTATCCATCACTATTTTCCGGGGACAACCAAACCTGGATAGTATGATCTCTTCTAGGAAATCTATCACCACCGAATTGGTCGCCTTCTTAGTGGGAATAGCCTCCACCCATTTGGTGAAATAATCTGTGGTGGTGAGGATCCATTTGTGTTGAGTGTTGGAATGTGGGTTGATTTCACCTATAAAATCTAACCCCCATTGTTGAAAAGGGGCTTCAGTTTTGACAGAAACCAGAGGTAGCACTGGGAGATTTTGTTTTCCTGCAAACAACTGGCAAGGGTTGCAGGCTCTGACTTTGACGTTGACCTCTGAGAAAAGTTTAGGCCAATAATATCCTGCCCTTAGGATTTTATAAGTTGTTTCCCTCTAGGCGTGATGCCCTCCGCACACACCTTCATGGAATTCGCTTATGACCCCCTCTATTGCTAATTCTACCAAACAAACCAGTAGAAAACCTAAGGGGTCCTTCCAATACAGTTGACTTTTGGATATGCAGTACTTCACCGCATGCAGCTTCAGTGTCCTGGCCTTAGCTGGAGACAGATTGCTAGGGAATTTTATGGTCAGTAGGTAGGCCACTATATCTTTATACCAATCTGATAAGACAAACGTCTCTTCGATTCTAGAGATCATTATTTGGCCATTGGGCTCGTTTACGTCCCCCTGTCCCTCATATCCTTGCAGGTTATTTATTTTGAGTGCTCTGAAATTTGATTCTACCAAGAGCTTAGCCAGACCTTGTCCCTTTACTATTTTCACCGGTTTTACCTCCAGGTCGAACTCTTGGATTTTAGCGAGCCACTGACCCCTCTTACCATCACTATCAGGCTGGACCAATATATCCTTCACAGAACTGGTGGGAACGTATGCGATTACCTTGGAGTGTAGCACATAAGTTATAAAAGCCTTCAAAGTCTTAACCATAGCATACCCTTGTTTTTCCATTATATCATATCCCAGTTCAACATCTCTAAGACTTTTACTAAAGAAGGCTATTGGTTGCTCTAAACCCTCTTCATTTTTTTGGAGGAGTATTGTTGCCATTATGTGTTCGAAGGCGAACGAGAAAATCAGGAAATCCTTTAGGTAATCAAGGCTCGCTAATACAGGCACTTCGTTGATAACTTTCTTGATGCATGCAAACGACGCTTTAGCCTCTACCGTCCATTTCACTTCATTGTTCTTCTTGAGCATATCTGTGATCAATTTCATGATTTCAACAAAGTTTGGGATAAATCTTCTCAAAAAAATTATTTTTCCTAAAAATGACTGAATTTCTTTTATATTCCTAGGAATATTTATGGTATCTATAGCTTCCACCCTTTTAGGGTCGATTTTGATTCCATCCTGGGATACAATGTGGCCCAAGAGTTTACCTTCCTGCATAGCGAAGTGAGACTTCTTGGGGTTCAAAGACAAACCAAATTTTCAACATTTTTCAAGCGTTTGCTTCAGGTGCAACAGATGGTCTTCGTCGGATTTGGAGAAGACAGTCAGGTCGTCGATGTAGATAACCACAAATTTATCCTTTTCACCGATAAAAGCAATGTCCATAGCGTGTTGGAAGGTAGCACCTGCGTTCATCAGACCAAAAGGAATTTTTTCATATATAAATGTGCCCCAAGGGGTGGTGAAAGTTGTTTTTTCTTTATCATGTTCATTGACGACAATTTGATTATAACCAGAAAACCCATTAATCATTGACATCCTATTTGCCCCGACTACTTTTTCCAAAACGTGATCCATTTTGGGTAGAGGATAGTTATCTTTGAGGGAGGACTTGTTTAGATTTCTAGAGTCTATGCACAGCCTGATCTCCCCGCTTTTCTTCTTAACTGGGGCTAAATTCGCCACCCAGTCAGAGTACCTGATAGGTACAATAATTTTTGCGTCTAACAACTTTTTCACTTCTCTTTTGACCACAGGTAGTGAGCTTCTATCTGAAGGGATTAACACCAGGTTTTAAAGGTATCTTGTGCTCGATTACCGAGATATCATAGGTTCTAAGATCCTCGTAAGACCATGCAAAGACATCTTTATACCACTCGAGTAAGTCCTTATACTTGCTTTTTATCTCAGGAGGAAGGTACTTTGATAGCTTCACTATTCTAGGCTCTTTGGTGGTGCCCACGTCGCAATCTTCGACCTCCTCTGGTTGGGGCTGCAAGGTGGACTTCAGAGGCATGTCGTTTTGATCAAACAACCTTTCCAGAGGTATCAGGCCCTCAGGGATCTGATTACTTTTTAACACTAGAAGGCGATGATTTGCAATTTTTTCTCGGAACTCCTGGGGCTCCTCCCCTTCCTGCATAATCCAGATATGATTGATTTGGTTCTCCTAGTCAATGCGGGTTTCGGAGAAATCACCCACCATTTCCAGGAACCTTTTGATCTGTTTGTCATCCTCGAAGACCTGCCAGTGTTGTATGTTGTTTGGTATGGATGGTCTGTGCCTTACCTCTATGTGGTACTTTAATTTGAAAGTGATAGGGGGTATGAAAGTCAAAGATGCTTTGGCTAGTGAATCGGCTTGCTGGTTTTCATCTCATGGGATGAAATGAACTTTTATCGATGAAAAGAAATTTTCCATTAGATCCCAGACGCAATTTCTATAAGACCTCAGTCTTGGGTGCTTGGCCTGGTATTGCCGGTTTATCTGCTTCACAATTAGTTCAGCATCTCCATAGACCTCTAAGTTCCTTATGTTCATCTTCTTAGCAGCTTCGAGACCCAGGAATAGAGCTTCATATTTGCAAACATTGTTTCTACAATCTACATCCCATTGTATCCTGTAGGTGAAAGGGATGACGAATTCATTTTTAGGTGCTATGAAAAGCACTCCCACACCTGCTCCTTCACATGACGAAGCTCCATCAAAGAACATTTTCCAAGTTCCAGTGCTGTGCATATTTTTAGTTGTCTTTTCGGTTCCGATTTTATCGGTGTCACCTTCTTCTGCACAACTTTCTTCAATATCGTCAAAGGACAGAATACAATTTCCCAGGTCTTGATCAGCGATGTAAACTGGGTAATTGTTAGGATTCTATGGATCACTTACCGTACATGCCAAACATGTTTTTCTATATAACTGTGCGAAATGTCCACCAAAAACAGGGACTGTAGCGTAGGTCATATCTAGCTGAAGGGATCCCCCGAGCTTGGCTCCCCAAGATCTAGATAATAGTAAACCATACTTTGGGGGTATATCGGCGACAACTACGTCGATTAGGACGTTTTTCATTGGAATCTGGGTGAGGGAAACTACTAGATCTTTGATCATGCCCATGCACTTAACTCTCCTTGAATCGAATGAGTAAAGATCTCCATAGGGTCTGGTGATTTCAAGGCCTAGTCTATCCATAATAGATTTTCTCTTTACGTTATGAGAGGCCCCGGAGTCCAGCATGAAATTATGCAACAGTCGATCGTGCACCTTCAGGGTAATATAGAAAGGGGTGACAGTATCTCTGGTGCCTTCAAAATGTGGACCAAAACTGATATTAGGCTTGTCGTCCTCCAGATTTATCACATCAGAGTGACTCTCCAGATCTGAAAAATTTATCATCTTGGTTATTTGTTTTCGGTACACAGGATTCTTCGCCAACTCGACCAAAGGTATGGGTATCTTTATTTTTTTTATCTCGGTTTCTAGGCAGAAAACTCCCGCAGTTTTATCTGTTTCCTTGGCCAAGCATCGGGCTCCTTCTGGTCCATTTTATTTAGCAGCACGGTTTTAATTTTAGTGTTTCTGGTTTCGGGTGTTTTCATTTCAACTACCTTATTTTTTCTCGCTTGGGATTTGGCCTCTTTTACGTTAGTATTCTATGAATCTACCCCTATGTTATTTCGCATCACGATCTCTTTCTCGACGGGCTCTTATATTTTGTCCCTAGGAAAAATTTTCTTGGGTTACGCAGTTGACATAGGTTTGATTCTGGGTCTCAGACTATACTTGTGTTGGAGTTCGAGCATTCCTTGGTAAGCGAAGTCATCAACGTCATTTTCATCTTCAATCGATGATTATTCTGTGTTCAGGAACTTCTCATAATCTTCTTTGGTCAAGTGAGGTTTTACACAGTCATCGCCTAAGTTGTTTACGTCTTCTTCCAAGTCTTCAAACTCTTGCATATCATTTCCCCCTATAAAATTTTCATTTTTCAGAGGTGCTTGGATCTTTTGGTCTTTGTTTTTCACTTGTCTTGGCTGGAACTGGGGATTGGGATTTCTCCTGAAATATCTCTTAATGAATTGATCCGCTTTGGATTGATCTAGCTCCATTCTTGAGATTTCTTTTGAAAGTTCTTTTATTATCCTATCCATGTCATTCATTTTGTCATTTGAGGATCTTCTAGATCTAGAGGGACCTGCTTGTTCTCTGATATGTCTAGTTTCCCTATTTTCTGTCTCAATTTTTGTTTTTAATTTACCTGAAGCCATCATGTTTGACTCAATTTCCAAAGCATTGTCCTGCATTCGGGTAAGGTCAGCCCCTCTCCTTTCTCTTAATAGTAGAGCAAAATTGGGTTCAAAAAATCCTACAAAAGTTACTTTGTGTTGGCAACCAATTCAATTTTTTTTTAATTGCCTTTAAAAGCTGCCTACACCTATGTCTCTTGAACTTCAAATTTCTGTCGCATTTTGCAAAAGACATTTTCATTTCATGCGACATTTGCAAATTGGTCTCGATTCAGTTTTCACGACTGAAAGCGTGAAAACTCCTCCATCATCATTTGGACTGTTATGATATTCTCATTGATATTCTGATTGGTGTTTACCTTTGGTTTATTTTTCGAACTATGTCCATTTGCTTATCATCACTCTGATTGCGCAACTTGATTTTTATTTAATTGATAAGGCATTGAGTTTGTTGATTGATGAATTATACTCGATTATATAGGGGTCATGGTGGATCAAAGTTTTTTTTATGATATGATCCTTATTATTATGAGCTCTCGACTTATAGATTTTATAAAATATCTTGTGCAATGTTTTATAAACTTTGATTATGCAAAAGTGCATGGGTCACATATGAGTTTGATTTCATATTGAATGGTTTTCAATGTTTGATTATACACTTGGCGCGTTGGTAAACTTTTGGATTTCATGTTGGTTTGAATTATACACATGGCGCATTAATATAATTCATGGTTTTGGTTTTACATTGATCGATGGGACGTTGATATGGTTATTCACCACTCGAATTTTTGGGTTGGCCAATTGGTATGGTTTAAACGATATGATTATTGATTGAACAACACTGTACTGTGCCATTAATACACTACATGGCCGTGATAATCCCTCCACCTTCGCACGCATACATTGATTCATTCCCCTTTGAGCGCTTGCAGCTGTTAGCCATAACAATTTCTGCCCCTGTGTATTGTTGTGTATTACCAAACCCTACCATGCACACGCATCATGGCTCCAGTCGTAAGGGCTGAGCCCAATGGTAGCCAGACACTGTTAATGTTTGATGGTGCTTACAACGACCTGGAGGAATTTGGATGGCTCCCGTTCATACGAAAGTTTGATGGATATAACCCTAGCATGGCTCGGCAATTTTCACTAACATTCGATGGCTGCCGACCTAAGATTGGGGATGTGTAGTTAGAAATTGATGAGCAATTTCTTAGTCTAGCCACCGGTTTGCCTGCTGTCGGACAGAAATGGTCAAAAAATTGCAAAGTGGAAGATGTCCCGTGGACATTACTCTTTCGGTCACGAAAGGTGAGTTCTTGTGACAAGGGTTTGCCTGCAAATATGTTGAAGCAACGCTGGCATGACTTGTTGATGGTAACCAAGCAGTTCATTACCTACGAGGGCAGGTATGGTTTCGTTTTCTTGTATCACCTTCGGCTACTTATGATCTTCATGGGGTATGAACTTAATATGCCTTACTATTTTCATAGGAGTTTGTTTAAAATGTCCAAGAGGTATAAACAGAACCAGTCCGATACCAGTCTATTTCATTTCAGGTTAATTAAAATGCTTATGGTTTATGAGTTGGGGTTACACCGAGATTGTTGGGAGGATTTTCTTAAACGCAATAATTTTGGTGACCTGAACCCACCACAGGTTGATAAACCTATGGTGAGTGAGAGCAAATCAATACCCCATGGGCCTTACAATGCTCTCTTTCCTAAACCCCTACCCGATTCACTCATTGACCTACCTGGTTCTATGACCCAACATGTCGAAACCGCTAAACCCAAGGCTAAGAGGCCTAAAGCCAAACCCACTGCCAATTCTAAAGGCAAGAAGAATGCCCGGCTAATCTCTCGCATGGCAAGAAACAAACCAAGAGAACCTGTTAATCTTGACCCTATTATGGTAAGTGAAGACTCTGACTCAGAGATTGAACATTACCTGGCGAGTGAGTATCCCTATTCAGAAGTTCTGTGTGATAAAACCGCATATGATTTTGTGAATAACCTACCACTGTGCTTGCAAAATGATCCTAATTATCCAGGCATCAAAATGCCTTGTGAAACCCATGGTGACTCGTCAAAACCCCCTCCTGTCCTATCCGAACCAGCTGCTCCACCATGTGATCAGTGTGGCTCATGGTTGGAAAGGTATTACCTCGACATGCCAATGCTGCAGTCCAGAATTCATGCTCTGGAAGATCAAGTTGCAAGGCTCACCAACCAGAAGGCAAAGATGCCATCCACTGATAAGAAACAACGGACAACAGGTTCGATTTTGTTTAAAAACGTGGAGTCGGCTACAGCATTCCTCAATTCGAAATTGGCTTAGCTTGAACAACCCCACTGGTATGACTTTCACCTATTTATAAACTCTGTTTACACCATGGACTTGCTCTGTCACACAAGCATGCACTATTGTATATAGTTTTGTTTTGATAAATCAATTTTCATTAAATTTTGATTGGATTTGGTTTTGATTCGAGTAATCGTGGGATAGATTTGATTGTTTGATTTGGTTTCAATCAAATACTCTGTTGATGATCGAAATTGTTAATATTTTCTAAACTCGGGTTGTTTTTGGTATTCCAATTCTGAACATAGTCAATATCTCATTTCGAATTGATTACATGTTATGCGATATGGTTAGCTGTTGTGATTCGAATGTCATTCTGTTATTGCATGACAAAATTGCGAATAGATACACTCAATCAATCGATTCGGTCTGTTATGTTTGACCATGTTATCAGATTGCAATAAATATATTGTTTGAATCCGATTGGAGGAACGAAATTAACTGTATTCAGTCTCACGATTTGTTGCTATAATTAAGCTCAGCCATATTCGTTTTGATTAGTTACTCAGTTTACATTATGGATTCTGTTGATTCTATCACGCTCCTGTGTATTGACTATGTGGTGATTAATAACAAAATTCGTTGGGTCGTTACTCATTGAGTATGATTTCATTTGAACACAATCCAAACGAATTACCTATATTTGCACTTGATTGAACGATATCTATCTATGGCTATTGCTGTAATGAGTCAATGATGGTTATGATCATTATTTTTGTCATAACGTGTGATACCCAGCAAACGGAATCTATGGCAAAGTTTTTTGGATGTTGTTACGCATGTTCCATTTTGATTATAATTGTAACAGCCCTTCCATATTGGCATTTGATTAAAACGATGTGGATTTTATACAGCAGAATGTGGCAAATCGATTACGATTCTGTTGGATTTTTGTTGTATTAATGACTGCTTAATTTCTTCGATATGAAATAGTCCTGTTATGATTTGACCATATTTTATGGTAACTAAAAAGGGCAGAGCATTCTTATCCTGTTTCGATTATATCCTTGTCGATTTGGTTAAATTTGAGTGATAAACTCATTATAGTAATTCATTTTGAATATTTGATTGGATTTGATTTCTTTTAAGATTTTATTTGATTGCTATCTGGTCCTGTATGCTATTTTAGACTAGCTACAGAATCAGATGATTCTGTAGCTAAGTCTGTAGAATCAATTTTTTAGTGTTTTGTTACTCAAATATTTTTGTAATTTGATATTTGTGTTCTATTGCAGGTAAATTCAAATTTGCAATTGAGTTGTTGAGCAGTTAGGGGATGTTCCAAAGATTTTACTTGCATTTTGTTTGCTTAGTTTAGTTGATTTTGGGATTGTTCCCAGATTATGTAAAACAATTTGCTATTATCCACAAGGAGGTTTTACCTTGTGGAGAGACCTATATATACTTATGATTTTTGTAATAATCATCATCCTCATTCATGGGAGAACAAGGATATGGAGTTCTAATACAGACTGAAGCAGAATTTGGTGTTTTGTCACGGCTTTATCTTTTCAATATATCAACATTTTGTTTCATGTTGTGTATATCTATTTGTTTATGGTTTATGACTACTTTAGCTATCTAAATCATGTGAAAATGATATAATTTTAATCACTGTTATCCATATCTTGTCTCTTCCAACTAGATAAAAGACATAACAATTGTTAATTCAGTTTGTGAATGACAGGTTTATCTTCTTCATGAATTGAATTGTTATATATAAGTTTTTGCATAACAGGTTTCCCTTATTGCAGGAATTTATAATCGTAAGATTGTTATGATTTTTTTTTATGTCTTGTTTGTCTTGTAAAACACTTCAAGAAGCAGTGCAGCCAATCGTTTACGAAAATCTTACAGACTAACTGGTGCGAGTTTCCCTCCTTCGACCAGCTTAGAAGTTATCATACACAGGGCAGACTTGGAGCGTTTCCAGGTCAATTGATTTGTTGTTTACTGTTCTCATTAAGTAGTTTAATATAGATATAAGTTTAATTAGATTTATATTAGATTGTTTAATTCTAGTAAACATATTAGATCGTTCAATTTCAGTAGTTTTATTTTTTTTTCATAAAATATAAAAATCAAAAAGACATTCTTGGTTGTCTTAAGGGCAGAAAACACATGAGTTTAGCAGGTTTTAATTAAATCTGTAGGTTGTTTATAGTGTACATTTGTGAATAAGTAATATTGCAACTGGTAATTAGATAGTTGATTTGAGTTATTATAATAGCAGTCACTATATAGAATAGTTAGTGTAATTTGTATTTAGTTTTAGTTTATATAGCAGATTAGTATATTAGTTTGTTTTTAATTATTAGTTAGTTTAGTTTCTTGTATTTTTAGTTAGTTAGTTTTAGTTTCTTTTATTTGTTTTAGATTACTTAGCTCGGATCAATTCTCTCTTTGGTTTTCTTAAAAAAGCTTAGAGCGGCCAACGGAGCCGTTAAACTCGTCAGGGTGGTCCATTCCAAACGGCTTGGGTTATTTAGACAACCCCGGACCGGTTCCACTCTCCCAGTTGATGGACGGTCAATTTCGCCCGTCAACACTTTGGCGGCGGGTTGAGATGGTTTAACTTCACCAGGGATCTTATTATACAACTTGTTAAACCTTTGGATGAATTCCATAACAGTTTCAGATCCCTTTTTCTTTAAAGACCGGAACTCGGTCAAAGAGTATAAATGATCCTTTCTTTTGCCCCATTGTTTGAGAAATAGGTCTTCTAGCGCATCGTAGGATATGATTGAACCTAGGGGCAGGCTCCGAAACCAAGTTCTTACCTGCCCTTCGAAGGTTTGGACAAACAATCGGGAATACACGTCCTCATGCTCGAGACCTAGAATATCAGTGAATTGATAAAAAAAATTGATATGCTCAGCTACAGTTAGAACCCCTTCTCCTATGAACTTGGGTAAGTTTTTCATATAGTTTTCAGGTAAATCATGGAGAGGTATGGGAAGGACCAAGGGGGCATATCTCACGGCTACTTTGGTGAAAACCCTGGGAGGCAGTTGCTGGCCTTGACCTCCAATTCCCCATGCTCCTCCTCCAGCGGCGGCCGTGGATAACCTAGGAGAGGAAATATGTGTGTTATAAAGAGGGTTGGCGAAGATGTAAAGCGACTCTCTGGCTTCCTCGGGGTGGAAAAGGGAGAAATCGGGAAACTTTTTACCAGGGGAGGCGAAGGATGAAAAAGGAGAAGAAGGAATGCGTGGGCTCGGCTCCTCTGACTTGCAGGATATGTAAATGGGAGAACCCATCGGTGTCGAATTTGTGTTCGTGAAAACCTCTTCCAATCTTTGAGTGACAGAGGGGTTTATATTGAGAGTCAATGGGATATTGATAGGGATCGGCTTTGAGGTAGGCGTGTCACCCCTCGTAACGTAAGAGGTAGTCAGAGAGATCTCGGTTTTGACGGCACTGTCCGATATTTTCCCGAGAGGAAGCTCTCTTGAGGATGAAGGTTCGAAAGAGGTCTTATCTTGATACTGATTAGACTTGGGTTGATATGCAACCACGTTTTGTTTAAATAAACCCTTTGGTCTTAATATTTTTTCAGGGTCGAAAATTGGCGCTGTCTATTTGGCCTCTGGGTTTTGTCTGGTGTACTCTCGAAAGGATGCTAGCTTACTTTAAGAGTGGAGTCGCCAAGTGAATGATGAAGGTTTAGCCTTAACAAGGTGTTCACTCTTTGTTCACTATAAAAAAATGAAACTTGAAAATGTCGTTTTCTTAGAGGAAAGTGATTACGATTCTCCATCCCCAGCAATAGTGCCAGAAAGATGTTGTTCCTGAGTCTACGCTTAGGGCTATAAAGTGTAGAGTCTAAGCATCTAAAAAGAGTGAAATAAAAGGAAGGGGAAGAGACAACTTGGGGGGAATGAAACTATGGCCGATATCTGAGTTGTCTTTGTCTAGCTTCCAAATATTCTTTCATGTTGATATCCCACTCGATAGCGGCCCATGAACGTTCGAGCTCTGTCCGAGTGGTGGCGGTCTTGAGTACAGTATGGAACAGATTTAAAGAAATACTGGTTTGATTCGCTAGACCATGTTCGATATTGGGTTGTCCTATGACGGGTATAGTCATGGGGAGAACATAACTTTGAAGGTGGATGCTTTAAAGTGCTCGTCTCAATCTTTATATTGTACAGGGAAAATTCAATGAAGCCAGTCGAAGGGTTTAACGAACACGAAGGCCGTCTTCCATAACTGAGTTTAAAATATTGAAATCGAGTGTGAAAACATAAAGCTATCAATAAATGTGGGGCATCAATTTCAGAGGAATCCCATGCCGTGGCAGAAGAAGAAAAGACAGGAGTACCTTGATGAAAGCATATAAAGTAGAGATCTCAATCATTCATAGGTCTTGTACCTGCAAGTAGCCGATATAGAGGAAAGACTGTAAATAACTAGATACCTCGAACCTTATCACCGTAGTAAAAGTTATACTAAATTGCAGCTAGAACATTCATCAAAGACATATATGTAAAATGACATGAAGCATGAATATACAGATAGAAAAAAAACACATAACTCAATCTTGATGAAATATGGAGTCTTCAATCCACTTTGTATTAATCTTGGCTTAAGAGAACTTTCTCTATTACAACCTCTTCATGGCCCAAAGAAAAAGCCTTTTCTATTACAATCTTTCTTCTATTTAAACAAACTTTTGAACCTCTAGAATTTCGATTATTCTAGAAAATTGTCAGTTACAAAAGGAAAATTGGAGCGTTTCGTCTCCTCTTATCTGCCTTCCCTAGTAAGGGTGAAGCACCTTCCTTTCCTTTCCCTTTGGGTTCTAGAAGTAGAACAGGTAGACATATGTCATTATTTGGCACCAGAAACCTGCCCCTTCACCTGCTCGGTGCAAATGACGCACCTCTACACCAATTGGGCTATCAACCTGGAAGGCTCTGCTTGGTTGCTTGCTTCAAAAGTGTAACAACTCTTCGCCAGTTGTGGCAAACTTTTTCCCACTTGTAGGTCCTCTGTGATGGTGGATAATAATTGTAGACTTGGTTGTACTAGCCATTTTTCCACTTGGGCCATATCGACTTGGCTAATCTGGGATATCTCCACTTGTTGCTTTTCCATGTTTTGTTTGATTTCCAACAGATGTTTAGCTATATTGATTTTTCCCATTGTCCTAGCACTGCTTTCCTTATCAAGGTCTAGAAAACTTTTACTTATCAAAGAGAACGTTTCCTCATGAGCATTATTCACTTCATTAGCTCTCCCCTTACTTTCTGATATATTCTGCTCCCAGACCTTCAGCAGGATATTACCTCTGGTTTGTTCTGCGATGGATAATTTTGAGCTGCCGACTATCTCTATCTTTGTCGTAGCTATAAAAACGTCTTGGAAAGCGACTCGTGTTGCCCCGACTTCTCTTTCTCTTGAAGAAATATTTTCTGATATTTGATCTATCATTCGAAAATGGTTTTGAATGGTTCCTACCTTTACTAGTAGGTTTTGTTGAGCCGTAAATACCTTATGTTGGATTTCGACAGCCTGTGATATGAACACCTTTATGTCTACAACCTGGTTCTCATCCACCTCCAATTTCAACTTCAACTCTATAATCTATTGCCCTTGATGGCTTACCCGTGTTTGGATAGTTTGCACTGACTAGCACACCTGCTCGAAGTCTAACCCAAGCTTCTCAATTTTACGTAGGTCGGTTGTTCGAGCTTCCTCAAGGCTCCTGCTCACCTCATCCCTAACATTCGCTTTAGTAGTAGCCACCTTAGCTTCTAATTTACCGATTAAGAGTTTCTTTCGTTTCAATTGGTCCGTCAAAGTCCCAACTAAGTAATGATTGGCTATAGCATAAGCCCCTAGTGTCACGATTATCTCCTCTACAAATTCTTCCTCTTTCGTGGCCTTCCCATATGTCATGATTTTAAATTTTTTAGCCATTACACCCTCTTTTTGATATAATCCTAGCCTCACCATGGCCTTTCTTTTTTTGTCAAAGAAAAATTCGTTAGGAGGTAGTTCCTCTACAAAAATAGTTGTCAGTTCTTTATTGAAAATCCATCCCGCGTCAGGATTCCCCTTTGTGAACTGCAAGGGTGTGATAATAGCAATCGAATTGTCGATTTCCTTGGATGTTTGTTTCGGGGTGACCTCTGTAACCGACTTGTTTGTCGTGAGTGAAAGTGAGTCACCCAATCCCTGTGAAGGTATCTCTGCTTGGCCTTGGGCCTGCTTGCCTAGCGTGCCCTTTTCAGGGTTTCCTTCCTGCTTCTGGGGGACTTCGGCTCCTTGCTCTGAGGTTCCAACCTCCCTTGTTTTCCCTCAGTCCCTCTCCTTTCTAGGACTCGAGTCCTTTGTATCTTTGGCTCCCGTTAGCTTTGTAGCTGGAAGCTCTGGGGCTTCACCCTATAAAATCTGGGGAAGACAACTCCGTCGGTGCTCCTGGAATTTCAAAAATTCATCCATATCTCCAGGTGTCAGGGCTTGAATCTAACTTAGGACATCAATGAAGGACCTCACACCGCAGAATATTTCATCATGAGGGGAATCCTCGTGTTCATACCTCTTCAGGCCGCAACTCGCCAGGTGATTGCTCACAACCTTACTAGGGTCATGCTTCTTGAAATCAATGTCCATTAGCTTCATTTATTCTAAATCCATAGACTCAACTTTGGCATGGACAAAATCTAACAAGGAATATGCACCAATGTAAATAGGGAAGGGAAATCGTACCTTTTTTTATACTCCTTTGAGCTCTTTGCTTATTCTGCCAAGCACAGTATGTCTGGCGATCTCACGGCACAATAACTTATCTGGCAGGAATAGCGGGAGGGTGTATGGAGGGACAGAGGTGTCGAAAACCCTGATATACGAAAATTCCACCTCTAGATACCAATCTTCCATGCTTCTTAGGCTAGTCGCGATGCTATCTGACATCCTGGGAGGCAGCTGGCCAAAAATGGTGACATGCAATGGCACCATTACCCAGTTGAAGATCTCATGGATGAATTCTTTGGCCTTATCCTCCCAAAGCTTCGAGTGGCAGACATGGATAGGCTCTGTATTAGATGGAGCCCAACTCTAGTTCATCAGTGGGAAGGGTGTCATGAAGCAGATGGCATCCATGATGTAAGCAGACATAAAGAACGAAGCTACTTTCTTACTTGCCCTCTATGCTTGATATTCAGTAATTTGACTGGTCAGACTTTCAGACAACAGTTTGGCCCAGTCGAAGGAGAAACCCTCAGCGACTGTATGAATAAGTGGCACCCATGAGAGGAAGAAATGGGTAGTTTCTTCCTTCCCATACAACCTGCAGGTCATCATCGCTATGTACTTGAACTGTGGCTCCAAGGAAGAGATTGAATAGATCCCATTAGAGTCAGCCTTGAATTTCGTGGGGTGTGAGACCCAATCTTTGATCAAATCAGACAAAATTTTTGCATACTGCTCCCACTCCTTCTTATTGAAGCCTTCTAGGAATTCAACATTGTGAGTAAGGTTCGGTGTGGGTGACAGTTTATACATTACCCGCAAATGTTCTGGTCAGAAAGTACCAATCGTCACCTTTTGTTCACTGATAATCGTCCTGGTCGGAATGCCCACATGGTCCAATGCCCACCTGATCATATCACAATAGGGAATAAGTTGGGGCCTCGCCGCTATTTTCTGCATCTTTGCTTGAGTGACGATTTTTTATTTGGTTGATAAATCATCCTTCTTGTTGTCACTAGAATCATTCGAACAATTTATCGACTCGGATTGTAGGATGTTGGAAATGTATGACCATGTCTTGATAGAATTAATACTTCGGGGAAAGGTATCAGAAACAACGTCTGAACACTGACCTGAACTCTCGGTAGCTGACTTGTGCATTTTTTGTGGAGCCATGAGAATGAAACCTGCAACTGGACCACCTGTCGAATAGATTTGAAAATAAAAAACAATGATTAACATGGTAAAATGGCTCTGGGCGTAAATAGAAATGAGAACTGAAAAATTGAAGGAAAAAACTCTTTATCTTAGTCATTTAAACCCCTGGTGTCCTTGCGAACAGAACCATCAAATCGATTAAAATAAATATTTAGCAATAAAAGTGAGATCCTACTATCTGTCACCTTGCCATAGTTCAAAGAAATGCCATAATTGTTTGACAAGTCATAACACAAATCAATGCAAAAAACATTTAAACTTACTCCATAAGTGGTGCATGTTAAAGTTTGCTTAATGCATCAATTAATCCAGCTTAGCTCCTTTAATTAAGTGTGTTTTAGTATTTAATCCCCCTTTTTCGGTGTTCGTTGTATCAGAAGATTTCACTCCTAGCCTTTGAGCCCCCAAAACCCGAAATTGCGATGATGCAATTTAGTTAAAAATTCATGATCTGACTTAAGTTCTTAATTAATCCATGCTTAATTAATGAATATCGCAATTTTGTGACTCAGAGCTATGAAGGTATGGTTTTTTGGGATTGCAGTCGTCGAGTCTCAAAACCCCGACATTGCTTAACTAGGGTTTAAAGTGACTTACTCCTAACACTAACCTGGGTAAACTTTTAAAACCGTTATCGCCACTTCACGCGTCGGGACACTAAGGACAGTGGAAAATGTCACAAAACAAGCGAAACTCCCGAAACTGGATTTCTGGGCTTAAAAATAATATCTCACTTATTTAGAAGAAGGGGGCTTCAACAGTTATGATTACTTCAAGTTAGGGTTGTTAACTAATCCAAAACTAGGCATGTTAGACTAAATAAAAGTTTGATGAAAATGCTAGTCTCTTGTTGTTGAAGTTAAGGAAGGTTTGAAGGAATGTGATCATATACACTAGGTCTATTACAAAGCTACAAATTAGATTTGGATGATGAAATTGATGAGGGATTTTGGTTGAGGTACATGTTGAGTACATGGTTGAGACAAGTAGTTGATGAGTTGGTACATACATGGGTTGTATAGTTGATGATGTTGGCACATATTGATGAGTCATAGTTGATGAGTAGTTGACACATGATTGGTACATACTTGGTACATTGTTGGATGCACTTGTTTATGGTACAGGTTATTTGGTATAGGTTGGTGCATGCTTGATGCACTTGTTTATGGTACAGGTTGATTACAGGTTGAGGTACAGGTTGATGCATGGTTCAGATTTATTGGTACAGTTTTACATCGGTATATCTCATAGTGACAGGTTGAAAGTGGTTCCATCATTCTACTTCTACTTCTACTTCAGGGTGGCAGGACGGGGCAAGGATAGGTGGTTGTAGCCACCTTCTGGTTGTAGCCTGAGAACATAGGGGGTTGTAGCATCCTTCTGGTTATAGCCAGAGAATTGGGGAGTTGGAGCTTCCCTCAGAATGTATCCTGAGAAACTAGGGGGTTGGAGCCTCCTTCCAGTTGCAGCTGGAAAACAAAGGAAGTTGGTGCTTCCAAGTAATGTAATTCTTCAATACATATAAGAAAAAACATTACGTGGTTTTCTCCCGATTTGGGTTTCCACATAAAACATTGGCATACTGTGTATGTGTATGTTTGTTCATTTGTTCATTTCTTATTTACTCTGCAGTTATTGGATGATAATGCTTCATTGATATAACACTTGGATTATATGGTTAAAAATGATTAAATTTCTCTATTATTGATTCACCCCCCCTCTCAGTAATCCAACATTTGGCACTAAGTTTTGGTGTTTCATGCACCTGAGTAGTGCGCATGAATTGTTGTCAAAGAAAGAGTTCACATATTTCATAGTGTTGCGCGCACTTGGGTAAGTGCGAGGGAATGACCTGTGAGTGTGCACCAAGCTGAGTTATATATATATATGGTTGTATATGTATTGAGGCCAGAGAGCCTGCATGATTATGAGGCTGGTGATATGGAACACAGATAGGGCACTGTGCCTATTCATGTAAAGTGTAATCATACTCAAGATATTAATATAATATTACATCGTTGCGTGCAGACAGATTAGATGAAAAGAGATGGGGGGTAAAATCCATCGAAAAAGGGAAAAGGGAGTGGGACTTAAGTCCTAAATAATATTTTAATAATATTTTTGGAAAAGTGTAAGTTATGGATATTAATTTATCCTAAGTTCCCGAGGGAAGGGAATAAGTCACCAAGTGGCTAAAGCTACTTCTGAAGGTGAAAAGTGTCAAGTTTAAGGCATGCAATATATATTTCTAGCCTTAGTGTATTTCAAGGGAGAACTCAATCGAGGGGAGGATTCATTATTAATTTTTTTGGACTCTCGTGTGCAGAAGGGGTTGTACCATCTGAGAGAGGAAGAATATTACCTTATCTACACAGAGGAGCTTGTAAGGGGTTTATGTATTATAATCCGAGTTTTTCTATCGAAGAGGTAGGTTTTCATGTGATCCATATGGATATCAATGGCCACCCACCTATTCCACTAGCTCAAAGAATAATTTTCCATTTTGGCAGTTTTTTACAGTTTTTCAAGTCCCAAACTTTCGGGGCCATTTTGAGGCCCTAAACGACATTTTTTTGGACTTTTGGGGGACAGAGTTTTTAAAAACATATCTTAACCCCTAATGGAAGTTGTACTTCTTAGATAGACCTTTATGAAGATGTGTGGAACTCCGCAAACGAAGATCGTATGAAAAAATTACGCCCTTGGGAAGTTGACATATCAACTACCCCCATCGAGGCCCGCAAACCTTTTGTTTTTTCATCTTCCGGGGTTAGGGTTTTAGATATTATCTATGTTAAAAAGGCCTTTAGAGCCTCATTGTAAAACATCATCATCTTTTAGTGAATGATCGTAGCCATCATATCTCTTCTCAGAGATAAGCTTCCACCATTCTAGTGAGTCTTTCACTCTATAATTTTATAGTTCTGTACATTTCACTCATTAATAAAAATTATGTATTATTGTATATCTATGCCTCTTGTTATATACATCTGATATATCTCTATTAAATCATTGGATATCTGATATATCTCTGTACATTTATTTATTATCTCTTCGCTCTCATTTCATGCCGAAAATAATCTGGATTAGTGGTATCAGAGCAAGTTGCTCTTGGTTGTTTTTCAGTGCATGTCCCTAATGAGGTTCGAGTATAGCAAGTTGGGTCTTGAGATTGTATATCTTGAGGAAAATTTATCTTGCATGCCCAAGAAACCCTCCATGAAGAAAGAAAATAAAAATGACGGAGAATAATATTCTATTAATATGTTTCTTGAGCAAGCTATCATGCGACATAGGGACAAAATGATGGAAAATTTTTCCCATATCCTTCAACGCCTGTTGATAACAACATGAGTGCCTTCATCAAGCGACCAATTTGAGGAAACCTTGCCTTTCAAGATACAAGTTAATTTTGATATTCTCGTATTTGAAGGATAGATCAATGTGGATGCCCTAGAAAAATGGTTAAATCTCCTAGAAGGTTATTTCTTTGTTCACAATTTCTCCAACAGGGAAAAGATCACCTTCCCACTCCTTACAACTCTCCCCCATGTCAAACGTTGGTGGGAAAATTATTGGGAGAAAAGTTCCATATAGGAGTCTGGAATATATGGGGCTGAGCCCACTTGGAATTTTTTTGTGGATGTGGTCAAGGAACAATATTACCCTGTTTGTAACTATGACGACCAGTACATGAGATGGAACACACTGTAGCAAGAGAGGGGCCAAATAGTGTTGGAGTTCACAATACCTTCCATACCTTACACACCAATATGGGTATCAAAGACTCTGAGCAGAATTTGATTCTGAAATACCGTGGGGATCTACATAGATACATCCAAACTAAAATGGATTTTCTAGACATCTTATCGTTGGGTGCTTCTTATCGACATGCTACCAAAATCGAGAAGAAATTTAGGCACCAGAACAAATGGGAGTTTGGGTCTGCAAATACACAACAATCAAAGTATGATAAAAACGTCCCTAACAAACAACCTCTCGAAAACCAGACCAAGACACATGAAAAGAAGGGTAAGGGAAAGACAAAGAATGACACTAGAAAGTGGTGTGATTTCCACAAAATCCCCTAGCACAACACCGATGAATGTCGCTCAAAATAGTCATTGGTGGTCGAGATCAAAGAAAAATATTTGAACCCAGATTCAGAATCTGATTAAGAAAATAATGGAAGGAGAAATATCATTGACGCAGAACCCATTGCGACTGTCACAACCACAACGATCCAACCAGAAGAACCAACAAATCCTAAAGAGGGGAATCACCTCTTCCATTCAAAAACGTGGGTAAAGGAGACCGCATTGCATTTCATTGTTGATAGTGGAAGACAAAAGAAACTCATCTCAATAGAGGTCGCCAAACAATTGAGATTTCCAACAACACCACACCCGCAACCATACAACATCGAGTGGATTCGCCACAGATGAGATCTTCATGTCAGCCAATAGTGTCACATGTCCTACGGAATCAAGCCCTTCAAGGATGAGGTATTGTGTGATGTTTCATCTCTTGATGTCTGTGATGTTCTTTTGGGCCAACCATATATGTGGAAGTGTGATGTTGTTTATGAGTCTCAACCCTGTAGTGTCATTGTTACTCTAGGGGGTCATCTCTATAGGATACCAGTGGTAGTTCAAATTATTTTCCCACCAAAACAATGTCACAAGGTAATCTCTCATACTGCAAAATTCAGCCTCATCACAATATTTTAAAAAAATGAACAGAAGGACAGTGCAACCACTGCAGCCTTGGCCTAAGACCTTTCTATCCAGCAGAAGCAGATTTCAGAAGAGAAAGAAGATAGTGTTTCTTCACCTACGAGGGTGCCTACAAATTGCCTAGTCAAGCCAAGATACAACAGGTTGGTTGAACAGATTCAACCCTACCAACAACAGGTTTGTGACAGCCTTCCACAAGCCAAGAGCACTACTCCTCCAGCAAGGCAAGCAACTCACCAAAGTTCAGATTCAACAAACACTTCCCCATATCCCACAAGAACTCAATGCAATTTAGACCATTTATTCCTAAGGAGAGAGGATTGATCCAGATGGATACCTGTGGCCACCCACCTATTCCATTGGCTCAAAGAACAATTTTCCATTTTCGCATTTTTTTATAGTTTTTCGAGTCCCAAACTTTCGGGGCCATTTTGAGGCCCTAAACAATGTTTTTTTGGAATATTGGGGGGGCATGGGTTTGAAACAATATACCTCAACCCTGGTGGAAGTTTTACTTCTCGGATAGACTTTTCCGAAGATGTATCGAACGCCCAAAAATAATATTGTATGAAAAACTTATTCCCTTCGAAAGTTGACGTATCAACTACCCCCATCGGGGCCCGCAAACCTTTTGGCTTTTCATCTTCTAGGGTTAGGGTTTTGGATTTTATTTATGTTAAAAAGGCCTTTAGAGCCTCATTGTAAAACATCAACATCTTATGGTGAATGAGGGTAGCCATCACATCTCTTCTCAGAGATAATATGCCACCATTCTAGCGAGTTTTTTGCTCTATAATTTTAGAGTTATGTACATTTCACTCAATAATAGAAATTGTGTATTACTGTATATCTGTGCCTCTTATTATATACACTTGATATATATTTGTTATATTATTGGATATGTGATAAATCTCTGTGCATTTCTTTATTATATCTTCGCTCTCATTTTGTGCTGAAAATAATTTGAATCATTAGGCCGATGCACAGTCTCTCTAGGTGATATATTTGTTGTCGAAGAGGTAGGTTGTTAGGACCATGAACAATCTCTCCACGTGAGATTTTTGTTGGGAATTTTTCCTTGGTGCGTTGAGCATTAGTCCCAGGGCTCAAAGAATTCATGTCTTACATGTTGTCGATAACCCTGGAAGGGAAGTGGGGAAACTGAGGGACTATTGAGCAGAGAAGGGGCACACTTCCTTGGGTGTGACATGTGTGTGGGGAATGAGAGACTGTAGGCTAGTTGCAGCAGCGGGCACCTTGGACTGAGCAATTATGTTGAGTATTAGACCTTATCCTGTCACTAGGAACCCTTTTTCCCTGGTGGAGTTAAACCCCATATCGGGGGTGACCTATTGCTGAAATCTTATGAGCAACAAAGTCTATGGTTGGGAGGAACGTCTGAGTTCTGCACACAATTGGTGAATTTTCATAAAAGATAAGTGTCTTTATGTGCTTGTCTCATTTATTGTGTGATTATTTATTTGTGTTTAACATGGGTTTTATTCATGTATGATTGTTGCATATAAGTAATTGCTATTTTTCTGTAATATGTTTCTTTCACATGTAAGGTGGTGTTGATAGTCAATATTTTTAGTCGTGCATGAGTATGACAGATATTATTAGTTTTCCTATTAAGTTAATCTTATGATTATGGTTATGAGTCTCCAAGGTAAGGTTTGAATGGCCGCATGCACAGGAAAGTAGCATGTGTGCACAAAAGGATGGAATTCATTGTGCATGCAAGGAATTAAACCCCCCACACAAGGAAAATCATAATTGGTATGTGACACCAGAAGGGTTGCGTGCACAATAGTGTTGTGTGTTCAATATGCTTGTGTGTAGTTGTATTGAGTTACTTCCGTTGTGTTTGAAGTTATGTAAAAAGAATAAATCTAGTGTGGAAAGACTCAACTTAAGGTTGAGCGTGTTACTTCAAGTGATATTGTGTAGACTAGTCTATAGTATAGAATCCGCGTGGTGGATTTTTGGAGTAGCATTGTTTAATAGTAAGTTGGGTGATGTTACAATTTGGTTTTCAGAGTTTTGAGAGCGTTTTGGAGTAGCGTGGCCCAACTTGGGTGGCTAAGAACATTACATCCTAGGTGCTTCTTTGTAAGTATTTCCATTTCCACTTCATTAGATTGCTTGTCTCTTTGAAACATTAAAGATATTTCAATTTGAGTTGGGGAATCTGTATGCAAAGTGAACAAAACTAAATGAAGTCATAGACACCTAAAAGCTCTAAATGATAGAAGTGGAGATTATAATCAGACGTAACCTATCATTTATATATTAGGAACGAAAACGTTGGTTCTTGGGGTTAATTTTTATTATTATTCCTTATAAACCATATAAGCATTCATCTTGTGTGTTTTCATTATTCCCCATACTTTTGTAAGATCACCTACATTTTGTATGCACAATAGAAGAACTTATCTAGTCATTGCTCAAGCATTTAGTTTTGTTGTCTTTGTAGAATCTTGGTCACGTGGATGCATTGTCTTAATATCTATAGTTTGAACACTCAATGTGATTTTTGTACATGGAAATGGAATTAGCCTTTTGTAATATAAAATAGTGTTAATGAATTTTAGCCATATCCTTAGTAAACTAAAATTTCATGAATCTTGTTACTAACCTTTAACAACCATTTAACTGTACATATTTCTAGCTTCCTTTTAGCTCCACATCTGTATGTTATTGCTCCATCTCTATAAGTTATTGAGAATGAGTAGAAAGCCTCATTTCCTTGTAAGGGATTATTGCAAAAACTATCAAACTTTATTCACCTTCTTTCAATGATGCAAGATTTTCACCATTTAACTGTACATATGTGTAGCTTCCTTTTAGCTCCACATCTGTATGTTATTGATACATATTTATAAGTTATTGAGAATGAGTAGAAAGCCTCATTTCCTTGTAAGGGATTCTTGCAAAAACTATCAAACTTTATTCACCTTGTTTCAATGATGCAAGATTTTCATTGAGCTTTCATTGCCACTATTGTTGTCTTAGCACACCACAAATACATAAAATCTTTAATTCCAGCCCTTGTGGTGTAGACCTCCTACCCTTAGGCCGAGATCTGCATAGGATCTTCACTAAACCATGACAAGGGTTAACCGAACTCCTTGTTTAAACCCGCAAAGGATTTCGAGTCTCGCGAATTGGGCACTTCGAATACAATGCCACATCCCCTGGCAATAGCCAAAACATGAAATTGTGAATGGGCTTAAGGTGTAAGCCCCCTCTTCATCCCCTTTTCCAATATGACCACATCCAAGCCCTTAATTCAAACAACTTTCTCAACTTGCGACTTCGCGAGTTGGAGTGCCAACCTCTCGTGCTCTTCCCTTGTGAATCCCAGAAACGCGATATGTCAACGCAGGTTGACTCTACCCAAAGTGACGGGTTCATGCCACATGTCACCTCTATTTACTCGGCTTACAGAGTGGGTCCTTTCCACTTGTTCGCACGAGTCTTCGGCTTTTGCAACTTGAGAGAACAACGAATAGTCGATCCTCTACCTCTACAAATCCCCGACTCCAAAATTGTGCCTTCGACGAGATCGATGGATGTGTCCCTCCCTCGATCCAACGACCCTCGTTGTATCAGTATTTCGCCAATCGAAAATCCACAACACTCGACCCAAACCACTGGTCACTCCATTCCTCGAATTCCGATACGCACATTCACATACGAGATTAACGACCCTCGTTGATTCGGATCTGACGGTCATTATCCTTCCTGAACTTATGGGTGTTGCAAGACACTCCGTCTTAATCCCTCTGTTGTTCCACAAGATCCAACGGCTAACGGAACTTTGGCACTTCCTCCTGAAGCGATTCCACTGTCTATTTTCAACTCCATGAGGACTTCTTGCCAAATTCCTTGGTGTCCTCCATTCTGAACTTGACTTCTATGAGACGATTTTGACCTCTGACTCCCTTTGAACACTTCAAAGG
Source organism: Picea glauca (assembly GCA_000966675.3). Taxonomy (NCBI): domain Eukaryota; kingdom Viridiplantae; phylum Streptophyta; class Pinopsida; order Pinales; family Pinaceae; genus Picea; species Picea glauca. Next base: position 2,357,716 of record JZKD02S2011033.1, read on the forward strand.
TTCTATCCCTTCTAAGATTTCGCTTGCAAACTCAAGGCTTCCAAAAGGGTCCCTGCATGCACTCCTTGTGGAAAATTTTCAAATAACCTCAGGTTATTTGGTTCTTCGACTCTGTGCACCTCTTGCAACGGATAATTCTTCAACTCCTCTATGAGTTTGAAAGAATTTGTTCCCTTCTCCTAGCCTGTGCACACTTTGCACGGCTTTGTGCTCTGCTAGCACTCTTGCCTGTAAAGACACAATTTGAATCTCCTCTGAGAGTTCTGAGATGAAACTCAAATCCTGGTCGGTGCACTCCTTGTGGACCCTCCATTGCAATCTTTGCAGGAGTTCTCAGAAAGAGAAAAAACCGAAACTCATTCTCCCCTTATCCAGAATTCAAACATTCAACATAGAATTCTAGCACATACACACACATAGCATTGAAGAAAAATGCATACAGAGAATGTAAACAATCCTGCAACATACCATTTAACAGGTGGTTCCAACAACCATAACAAACACATAGAATGGAATTAAAGATTTCTTCTATGAACTCCAGTGCTCCAGTACATGGCGAATAACAACTAAAATGCATAAAATTCTATGTTCTCCTATGCCTCTCTACATCTTACAAATTATGAATTATGTTACAATGATACAAGGGTTGAGAGTGTCTATCATCTGTTTTCCCTCCTATGCTCCTAAACTGTCTAATCTATCATTTAAATCTACCTACTTGCATTAAACACACATACATGCCTATTACATCCAGCGGATAGGAACATATGCTCCAAAATTAGTTTGGATCTTCGATATAAATGCAACTGAACTTTCCTCCTGTCCATTACATTAATGTTTCAGATTTTGAAAAATTCACAACGTTTTCACAAAAACGTATTTAATTTCATCTACGCGTCCAGTTGTCTCTTTGGCTAGGCGCGTGCTTTGGATTTCTTCGATGCTCCTGCATCATACTCCTTCGCTTGAAAGTTTTCATGAACTCATGTTCATGAGTTCTTCCCTGTTTGTCCATGCTTTTGAATTGTTACTTCATCCTCCCAATTGGCATATTCAACTAGATGTCCTTTCCAATTGACCAAGTATTCAAAATACTTTTTTTCTCCTGCTCTTTCTGCTAATCCTCTTGTCAATTATGCTTTCCATCTGTGAATTTTCAGCTACATGAATTTGTTTTTTCCATTGAATATTTTCTTGTTCATCTTCTACTCCTGCTTCTTCAGCTCTATAAGGGTACAAATCCGTGACATTGAATATCAGTGAGATTCCGAGCCCATCAGGTAATTCAATATCATACGTGTTTTCCCCAAATTTTCTTATGACCTTGCACGGTCCAATTTTCTTCATCTTCACCTTGTTGTATGTTCCCCTTGGGAACCTTTCCTTCCTCAAAAGTGCAAGAATGAAATCACCAACTTCAAATTGAAGTTTCTGCCTGTGTTGATCTGCTCTACGCTTGTACTCTGGACTTGAACTTTGCAATCGCTCCTTGATCCTGCTATGAAGCTCCTTCATTCCTTCTGCAAATTCCTCTGCACTAGCACTCCTGAATTCAACGTGTTCTGAATCTTTCAATTCAGAGACTCCCCTTGGTTGCATTCCATATCAAATTTGTAATGGACTTTGCCCTGTCCTTCTATTGAGTGAATCATTGTAAGAGAATTCCACCTGTGGCAGAATGTGATCCAATTGACTGTGGAGTTCAGTCACTAAGCTCCTTAACAAATATCCCAAGCTCTTTTTCATGACCTCTATCTTTCCATCCGTATGAGGATGATATGTTGAGATAAAAGACAATTTTGTCCCCAACTTCTTCCATAAGGTCCTCCATAAATTTCCTACGAACTTGGTATCTCGATCAGAAATGATACTCCTTGGCAAGCCGTGAAGTCTGACAACTTCCTTGAAAAACAGGTTCGCAATATGAGTCACGTCACTGGTTTTCTGGCATGGTATGAAATGTGCCATCTTTGAAAATCTGTCTACCACTACAAAGATTGAATCATATCCCCTTTGTGTCCTTGGCAGTCCTAATATGAAACCCATGCTCACTTCATCCCACAACCTTTCAGGTATGGGTAATGGCTGATATAACCCTGTGTTATGCCTTTTTCCCTTCGTGTGTTGACAAATTTTGCACCTGTCCACAAATTTATTCACATCTGTCCTCATCCCTGGCAAGTAATATGAGCCATTCAACTTTGAGAACGTTTCGTCATGAATGAAGTGTCCAGCCAATCCTTTGTTGTGCTTTTCCTTCAGCAAATTCTCCCTCATGGAGCATTTCGGAATACATAGATTATTTCCCTTGAAAAATAGTCCATCCTGGATCATGTACTCTGTCCATTGGCTTCTGTCCCTGAGAATTGGATTTTTAGATGCCTCATATGCCTCTTTGAAATCTAGATCATCCGCATACATTTCCTTGAGGTTATCAAAACCCAAAGTCTTAACTCTAAATTCCTGAATAAGCAAACATTTCCTGCTCAAAGCGTCATCAACTTTGTTAGCAGTTCCAGAAATATGCTTAGTCAAAAAAGTAAAATTCTACATGTATTCAACCCATTTAGCATGTTTTTGGTTCAACTTCTCATGTCGAGTCACAAATTGCAAAGCGTGATTATCGTTGTACAAAACAAACTCTTTTGGAACCAAATAGTGCCTCCATTTCTTCAGCGCTTGTATGACTGCGTAGAATTCTTTGTCATATGTGGAGTACTTAATCTTTGCTTCATTCAATTTTTCACTGAAATACACGATTGGCTTGTTGTCTTGGCTTAAGACCTCTCTAATGGAAAATCCACTCGCGTCACACCTGACCTAGAATGTCTTGCTGAAATATGGAAAAACCAGGATTGGTTGCTCAGTGATCTTCTTCTTCAGCATGTTGAAGCTCTTCTCTGCTTCCTCTGTCCAGTGAAAAGATTTATGTCTTTTCTTCATCGTATCCATCATCAATGGGTTAATTTCACTGAAGTTTCAGATGAATTTCCTGTAGAAGCTAGCCAAACCATGGAAGCTTCGAACTTCAGACACGCTCTTCAGCAATGGCCAATCCTTAATTGCCTTTATCTTCTCTGGATCCATTTTCAATTCATTTGCAGATATATCAAAACCCAAATAAATGAGTTTTGTCCTCATAAATGACGATTTTTTCATGTTGATCAGAAATTTCTCTTGCTGTAACCTTCTCATCACTGCAGCTAAGTGCTTCAAATGCTCTGCTTCAGTTTTGCTGAAAATTAATATATCATCAAGATATACAATGACAGATTTCCCAATGAAATCATTCAGGACTTCGTTCATCAAACTCATGAAAGTAATGGGTGCATTCGTCAAGCCAAATGGCATGACAAGCCATTCATACAACCCTTCATTTGTCTTGAATGTTGTCTTCCATTCATCACCTTCTCTCATTCTAATCTGATGATATCCGCTTTTCAAATCAATCTTTGAAAAAAACTTTTCTCCACTTAAGCAATCCATCAAGTCATCCATCCTTGGCAATGGGAACCTGTACCTGATGGTAATTTTGTTGATTTCCCTTGAGTCTATACACATCCTCCAGCCACCATCCTTCCTTGGGCTAAGCACTGTTGGAACAGTGCATGGTCTCAAGCTCTCCTGAATCAATCCTTTGTCCATTAAGTCATGGACCTGTCTCTTAACCTCTTCATTGTCCTACGGTGTCAACCTATAAGTTTCTTTGTTCGGCAAACTGGCTCCAGGTATAAGATCGATATGATGGCTTATACTCTTGATAGGTGGAAATGAACAAGGTAGTTCATCCACTACTATATCAACAAATTCTTTTAGCAACTCCTGGATTTCTTCCAGTAAATCATCTATCCTAGTGTTGTTCAAAACAATTTTGGGCTTCCTAACCAAAATGAATTGCGTGTCTTCCTTCTTCTTGACTTCCTTAAGAAGTTCCTTCCCACTCATGAGAAGTACAGTGTTGCTCATATCTGTTTTCACCTCTTTATCCTTAATTGGCAACAACATGTGCATCCTACCATTTTTCTTCAGAGTGTACATGTTCTTTCTCCCATCATCCACCACATTTTTGTCATATTGCCACAATCTACCTAGCAATAAATGACAAACATCCATGGGAATGACATCACATAATGCCTCATCTTTATATCCTCCTATTTTAAATTCAACTAAACACTGTTTAGTGACATTTACCTGATGTCCTTTTTGTAGCCATGAAACTTTGTATGGGCTTGGATGCGCAATAGTCTCTAGCTCCAGCTTTTCCACCATTTCATAGATACAAGATTATCTGTGCTACCACTGTCCACTAATGACCTTGCATACCCTATCTTTGGTTTTGCAAGCAGTCTGAAACATACTGTTTCTTTGGGCTGGGTTCTCTGGCTCCTTCTCTGGTTTCAAGAGAACTTTCTCCATCATCAGAGATATTATGCCCTCAGCGTCCTCTGCCTCAACATTTCATCCTTGAGCTTCGACAATGTGAGTTTCACCACCATATTTCTTCCTATCTGGACACTCATAGGATTTATGTCCGATTTTTCCATAGACAAAGCATTTCACTTCACCTCCTCTGCCTCTTCCTCTTCCTCTAGCTTGAGGAAAAGTATTTCTATCAGCATACTGCCTCCCCTATGAGCTTCCTCCTTTCTCAGGTTGAGTTTGAGGTTTCTTCCCCTCTTCTTTAGGCTTCTAAGTTTTGTCTTGGGCAATTGTCTTGCCTCTGCTTTGACTTCTGCCTTGGCCTCTTTGACCTTGCTTTCGGCTCAGCTTCTCTTCAGCTTTTAAAGCCATCTGATAAGCATCTTTTACGGTTCGAATGGTCATCATGCTCATCTCGTCCTGAATGTCATATCGTAGACCATTCATATACCGGACAACTTTCTCATCATCACTTTCCCGATGACCTGCTCTGATGTTTATCCTATAGAACTCTTCAATATATTCTTTCACTGACATCAGCTTCTGTCTCAAATTCTGCATCCTCCGAAACAGATTTATTTGATAATCCTTGGGTATAAACTTGGCTTTCATTTTTGCAACCATTCTCTCCCAGCTCTTGATTTTTTGCTTGCCCTTGCAACGTCTGTTAGCTTGCAGTTCATCCCACCACATTGTTGCATGCCCTTTAAGTCTAGTAATGACATGTTTGACTTTCTTGTCTTCCTCGACATCCTCATAGTTGAAGTCTTTGTCTAGAGCTCTAATCCAATCTAGAATCTCTTCAACGTCTAGGATGCCTTCATACATTGGAATGCCCATTTTTTCCCTAGCACCTATCCTTGCAATGGCCCTGAATAGGCGTTCTTCTGCAGCATCTTTGACTGCAAATTCTTCTCCTTCGTTTCCAGCTTCATTTTCACTTTTAGCTTCGCTGATATCCCCAGCGTCAACTCTTTTCCTCTATGTTGTCTCCATAACATCAAGTCTAGCACGTAATTCATTCATTTCTCTTTCCACTGCTGGATTAGGTATGGGCCTTTCTCTTCTTCTCGACGACATGGCTGTAAAATTCCTCTTTTCTCTCTGTTGTATAAAAAAAATAATTTGTTCTGGGCTCTGATACCACAACTGGTGCAAACCTCCTAGCCTCAAGCCGAGATCCGTGCAAGATCTTCTCTAAACCACGACAAGGGTTAACTGAACTCCTTGTTTAAGCCCGCAAAGGATTTCGGGTCTCGCAAGTTGGGCACTTCGAATACAATGCCATAGCCCTTGGAAATAGCTGAAACATGAAATTGTGAATGGGCTTAAGGTGTAAGCCCCCTCTTCAACCCCTTTTCCAATATGACCACAACCAAGCCCTTAACGCAAGCACCTTTTGCAACTCGCAACTTCGCGAGTTGGAGCGCCAACCTCTCGTTCTCTTCCCTTGTGAATCCCCGAAACGCAATATGAAAACGAAGGTTGACTCTACCCAAAATGACAGGTGCACGCCACCTGTCACATATGTTTACTCCGCTTACAGAGTGGGTCCTTGCCACCTGTTCGCACGAATCTTTGCCTTTCACAACTTGAGACAACAACAAACAACCGTTCCTCCTCCTCTACAAATCATCGACTCTGAGATTGTGCCTTCAACGAGATCGACGAATGTGTGCCTCCCTTGATCCAACAACCTTCGTTGTATCGGGATTTTGCCAATTGGAAATCCACAACACTCGATCCAAACCACTGGTCACTCCATTCCCCGAATTTAAATACGCGAATTCACTTACGAGATTAACATCCCTCGTTGATCTGGATCTGATGGTCACTATCCTTCCTGAACTTATGGGTGTTGCAAGACACTCAGTCTTAATCACTCTATTGTTCCACAAGATCCAACGGCTAATGGAACTTTGGCACTTCCTCCTAAAGCAATTCCACTGTCCGTTTTCAACTCCACGAGGACTTCTTGCCAAATGCCTTGGCGTCCTCCCTCCTAAACTTGACTTCTGTGAGACGATTTCAACCTTCGCCTCCCTTTGAACACTTCAAAGGTTCTATCCCTTCTGAGCTTTCACTTGCGAACTCAAGGCTTCCAAAAGGGCCCCTGCACGCACTCCTTGCGGAAAATTTTCAAATAACCTTAGGTTATTTGGTTCTTCGACTCTGTGCACCTCTTGCAACAAAGAATTATTCAACTCCTCTATGAGTTTGAAAGAATTCGTTCCCTTCTCCCAACCTGCACACACTTTGCACGGCTTTGTGCTCTGCTGGCACTCTTGCCTGTAAAGACACCATTTGAATCTCCTCTGAGAGTTTTGAGATGAAACTCAGAGCCTGGTCGATGCACTCCTTGCGGACCCTCCACTGCACTCTTCGCAGGAGTTCTCAGAAAGAGAAACAACTAAAACTCATTCTCCCTTTATCCAGAATTCAAACATTCAACATAGAATTCTAGAGCATACACACACATAGCATTGAAGAAAAATGCATACATAGAATGTAAACTAGCCTGCAACATACCATTTAACAAGTGGTTCCAACAACCATAACAAACACATAGATTGGAACCAAAGCTTTCTTCTATTAATACCAGTGCTCCTGTACATGGCGAATAACAACTAAAATGCATAAAATTCTATGTTCTCCTATGCAGCTCTACATCTTACGAATTCTAAATTATGTTACAATGATACAAGGGTTGAGGGTGTCTATCATCCATTTTCCCTCCTATGCTCCTAAACTATCTAATCTATCATTTAAATCTACCTACTTTCATTAAACACACATAAATGCCTATTACATCCAGTGAATAGGAACATACGCTCCAAAATCAGTTTGGATCTTCGATATAAATGCAACTGCACTTTCCTCCTGTCTATTACATTAATGTTTCAGATTTTGAAAAATTCACAACGTTTTCACAAAAACGTATTTAATTTCATCTATGCGTCCAATTATCTCTTTGGTTGGGCGCGTGCTTTGGCTTTCTACGATGCTCGTGCATCACCTAGATAGATAGCTAAGGTTTAAATGGGATTTTCCATCACCGTCTTCATTACCTTGACATAAGTACAATCAAGGTGAACTAAGGTTTGCCACTATCGTTGTCTTAACACACCACAAATACATAAAATCTTTAATTCCAGCCCATAGATAACTAAGGTTTAATTGGGAATTTCCATCACCATCTTCATTACCTTGACATAAGTACAATCAAGGTGAGTTAAGGTTTAATTGGGATTTTCCATCACCATCTTCATTACCTTGACATAAGTACAATCAATGTTATTGAAAATCACAAATAATTTAATTTTAAGTGATAATTTAATTTCAACTGAGATGATCGCATAGAAGATTGTATTTTCAATATTGAACTTAGGGAAATAAAAAAGTAAACCTACATGGTCGAATAAGAATAATAAGAAAATATCATCTCAAAATAGTGTATTGGTCCACAATAGGAAAGTTTCCATTCTTAAACTTTGACTATTCTTTACATGAATGAAAAATAATTCTCATCATAGTTCAAAATAATTCTCATCATTAGTTCAAGGCAAGGAAACTAGTTAGAAAAACTACAAATTGATGCAAATCAATGTCGTTGCTATAGATAGGAACTAACCACCATCTTAAATGATATTCCTTGAATGCATTGAATAAATGGAAAAAATAAAATAAAATGGTGCATTAGGTTATTACATTAGGTCTTCAGATCGAGCTTGGGGCTTAAGCATAACTGAATGTTCTATCTTATTATGTCCTTCAGCCAAAGGGTTATTCCTATCTGCTTATGAAGGAATCGGAAAATGCATCATAACGCTAGAAGGAGGGCTAGAACCTAGGACCTTGGGGTTAACAGCCACACATTCTAACAAATTGAGATATTCCAGTTACATTGTGTTGCACGCATCATTTTTAATTTGTTCTGAGTATATATATATATACACATCGATGGAAAATCGTACGCTAGTGTAACAATAATGGCTAATACTTACTATTTAAGACAAATTATCGGATACTTATTTAATTACGTAAAGATGTTTTCTAACTGTTTTATAAAAGGATTTTTTTCATTTGAATTTAGTGATATAAATTTGTATGAAAGTGATATAAATTTGTATCAAAGTATTATTTTTGGTTGTTTAAAATTTATTTCTAAATGTAGAAATGAATTCAGCATGTTGAAAAACTTTTAGAACACTAAGTATATATAAAAATAATCACTCAAATATACTGATTGACAACTGCACGTTCTGTTAAGGCGTACAGGCTTGAAGGTTGTGCCCCCAACTGATCACGCCTAAGGGTTATAGTAGCAGCCAACAACTGCACATTCTGTTAAGGCGTACAGGCTTGAAGGTTGTGCCTCTAGCTGATCGCGCCTAAGGATTATAGTAACAGCCATCTGAATGGACCTAGTGTCACACAAGTGGGCCGATTCCTCTAATCTAAAAAAACAATTTCTCACCAAATTTTAAGCAAATGTACCCAAAAAATTTGTAGAAAGTTTAGAGTACAGCCAAAACCACGCCTTTTGCTCCAAACAAAATTTGTTCTGATTACAAAAGCTATGAGGCTCTGAACTTAACACAGTGAAAACGAATAAACTGCCCTTAAAATATAGTTAATCAAAAGATTTTCCTTTCTGAGAACAATTTGTAGGTTCAATCTTTGCTTCATGTTCATACTAACTTCTAATCTTTGCATTAGTTACAACGCTTGTGAATCCTTCACACTAAAGACCGCGGATTATAACAACTAAAACCTTTGCATCTCTTTGATTTCATTTAGCAGCTGCATATCTAGAAACTTCCGAAGGTCCTCCACACCATTCACATCTTATGCTTCCATAGATATACGCTGGAAAGTTGTGTTGTATGTCAATGAAATTGTTTCAAAAGCTAAACTCCATTTCCGCACTCCTACATTCAACATTCAAAACTTATTAACGAAAAGTTCACTTTCGCTACGGAAATCGATAATTTGGTGACGGTGAGTAGGTAAAAGAGATTTATTTGTTGTGAGAAAATGAAGTATTGTCTTTCTAAAGCTACTTTTAAAATATTCTCTCACTAATGTCAACGGTTCTTTATTAAAAATTCACAGCCCAAATGAAGAAGGCTCTTAGCCGAAATATATGGATAGTTGTGGAGTTCATGAAAAAAAAATTCTAAATCAAGTAAATGAATCCGCATGTCATTAAGAAAGTATGTAAGATTCCTCTACAACTAATATTGTCTGGATTTCTTTGTTAAAGCAACCAATCGTGGGCCTAAAAAAGGTGTTTTTTTTGGCTTAGTTTGCCCAGATTTCAAACATCCAATACTGGCAGAAAAAGAGCTGTTATAAATTGACCATATATTTTTGGGCCAATCCATTGTGACAATATAAAAGCCAGGGAATCCTCTAATCCAGAAATGGTTGCCAGAACTTTAAACGCTGGTTTTCAGGGATAAAACCATCATCTTCAATAGAATGTCCAAAATGGAGAGGTAAGGCTAAATATTCCATTCCAGTAAAACACCAAGGGAGGTATGAACAAACAACATCCTACTAATTGACTGAATGGTGCACATTCATATGAAACTTTCCATTTGTTGGTTCACATCTCCTCGTTGCCAACAAATCCTCCACCACCATTGTGACATTATCATGGCTCTTGTGATGGAGCACTAATCTATAGAGATATTCAGTTGTTGCTTGGGCTATGGATAAATCACATCTTCTCCCAGCAAGGCGTCTCTAACATAATAACCAATTTTTGAACTAATTGTACACAGAAATAATAACCTACTAATGATAAAAACAACAATATTGCTATACAATGGCACTTACCAAGCTAAGCATTTAAAAGACATGACATCCATTCCAGTTTAAAACCTTGTCTCCTCGTTTCTGTTGGAATTTGGTGACAACGAATTTCTCCAAAGATGGATTTGGATTTTATTATTCTGTGTTGATTACAACCAAATAGACCAAGTTAGAATATAGATAGGGATTGCATTTAATAATCAATTTCTTGTGTGAATGTATATAAATACATGTAAGCCCATAGAGACAAATGAGAGAGAGACAAAGTGAAAACTTGTTAGTCTGTTGTAATCTCCATAATCTGAATAATAAGACAACCAATGCCTATGCTTGGTGGACTTAGCCCAACATTTGGCTGAACCACGTGAAATCTCTGTGTTATTGTTAATTATCATATGTGAATTGTGTTTTCCGCATTTGCAATTCCACAAAGTGGTATCAGCGCTGGTTGGAAGAGAGAAGTGTCAAGGGTGAAAAATTTCAAAAGAGAAGCAGCGTCTGTGTGAGGTGCGTCGATTTCTACATTGCCACATATACCTCTTCTCCAAGGGTACGATGTCTTATTACTTAGACTTATGTTCGTGCAAAAATACCGAAATTGCCGCAATTGAGAAAGAAAAACAATACGTAGATCTTTCAAGATCGCCGCACTCCAAGTGTATGGGAAGGTGCGGACTCACCGCACTCCAGTTGTAGCGTAAGGTGCGACGACTCCTTTTAAATCAAAAGTTCTACTCCTCTCAAACATTCGCATGGTTTTCTTTCATAATTTAAGGTATGAAGTTTGTTTTTTGTTTTTTAAACAAACGGGTGGAGGATACTTAAATGGTGATATTTTAAAGTCACGTGAATTTCTTTTTTCAAAAGAAATGTGAACAAGTCGAGAAGTCTAGTTTGTTTTTAAAAGAATTACTATATTTGGAATATAGTATTTGGAGTATAGTATGTAAAAAGTATAAAGTGAATTTTATTTTTTAATTAAATTTTTTATTAAGTTTTTTTCTTTTAAATTTTTTGAGGTTATACCATTATTTTTTTACATATTTTAAAAAAGTGTTTCGTTATTATAAATAGTGATTTGGATATTAGGAGATTTTGTGTTAATGGCTAAGATGCAGAGTTCGAAGTTTGAAGTTGAAAAGTTCAGCAATTCGAAGTTTGAAGTTGAAAAGTTCAGCAGTAAAAACAACTTTGAACTCTGGAAGCTTAAGATGTGGGATTTACTGGTGCAACAAGGGTTGCAAAAAGCATTGGCAAGCAAGTGAAAGAAACCAACAACCATGACGAATGAGGAATGAGAAGATCTGGATGTGAAAGTTCTTAGTACCATTCATTTATGTCCAGCAGATGATGTTTTGTTTAATATCGTAGGAGAGGATACAACATCAGGCTTATGGAGCAAGTTGGAAAATCTATATATGACGAAGCCCTTGACGAGCAGAATCTACTTAAGAGACGATTGTACATTTTCTGGATGAAAGAAGGTACAAAATTTGTTGACCATTTAAATACCTTCAATACCCTTATAGTTCAATTGACTAGTATGGAAGTTAAATTCGAAGATGATGATAAGGCTAGTACACTATTGTCTTTGTTGCCTGAGTCTTGGGATAATCTAGTCACCTCTATTAGCTTTAGCTCAACAGATGTTTTAGATTATGGCTCTGTTGTGGGAGCTTTATTGGCTGAGGAGATGAGGAGAAAATCTAGTAAAGAAACCTCAACTTCATAGGCGATGCTGGTCAGAGGTCGAACTAAAGAGAAGAATGCGAGAATTTTTTTTCAATCTAAGTTAAGACATAGAAAGGGTAAAGAAAAATGTTGGTACTATGGCAAAACAAGACATTTTGAGAAAGATTGCTAGAAAAGAAAGAAATCTGAGGAAAAATCTACGAAGGAAGCAAGAAAAGAAAGAAATCTGAGGAAAAATCTACGAAGGAAGCAAATTTGGTTGTAACAAATTCAGGTATGACTGATCAAGTTTTATCTATTTCTAGTAATTTACAATATCAAGAAGAATGGCAGTTAGATTCAGGTGCCTCCCACCACATGTACTCACATATAAATTGGTTCATTTCTTACCAATTTGTTGATGAGGGTGTAGTGTTCATGGGAAATGGTATTCCTTGTAAAATTGTTGGGGTTGGAAGTATTAGAATCAGAATGTTCGATGGTATTGTTAGAGAATTAACGAATGTTAGATATGTACCTGAGCTTAAATCAAATTTGATTTCATTGGGAGTGTTGGATTCTTGTGGATATAAGTATACAGGTCAAGGTGGAGCACTCACATTGTCAAAAGGTAATTTAGTAGTGATGAAAGCAACAAAGGTTGATAACCTTTATAAGATGCAAGGGTACTGAAGCGACATCTGAAGTGACAGATGTATCTTTTTTTTTTATGGCAGAAGCATCAAGGTCATAACAGCAAGAAAGAATTGTAGGTACTGGTAAGTGGTAAATCATTTCCAGACTTAAAATCTTTGTTTCTGAATTTCTGCTTGTTTAATATCTCTACAAGTTATAATGGTGGTATAAATGGATGTTGTGTGTGGGATCCTACTTGTCACAAGGTCATCATTGACACAGATATAGTATGTATGGAACAACCAAAAGGGTTGATTCAAAATCGCAATGGTAAATTTGTTTGCATGCTAGATAATTCATTGTATGGCCTATTGGTACCCAGGAAAATATACAAGAGGTTTGAATCCTTCATAGTGAGTCAGAATTTTTCAAAGGGTAGGAATGACTATACAGTTTATAGTACATTCACAGACTTGATGTTACTTGTTGATGATATGCTCAATGCAAGCTGAAGCATGGACAAAGTCAGTAAGAAAATGACTCGGGTGGACAAGACAATTCAGATGAGGGATCAAGGAGCAGCAAAACAAATTATGGGCATGGAAGTATACAAAGATGGTAATGGTAAGATGTGGTTGGAGTTCAGTATGAACATTGTAAAACCAGTTTTTATCCCTCTTTCTTTCCATTATAAGTTTTCTTCAAGCATAGGTCCTGTATATAAAGAAGAAAAGGTTATGTCTCATGTAAGTTCAGTAGGAGGTTTGTTGTATGTGATGAAATGGTTAAGACCAGATGTTTCACATGCTAATGATGTTGTCATATACGTGATAGATTTAGGTGTTGCGGTGAAATGGGTGCTTCAACGTTTGAGAAGCACAAATTTCACCTATAATGGTTATACTGAGATGATTTGTGATAATTGTAATGTATCTTTTACAGGTATTTTGGATAGGAAGAGATATATCACTAAATATGTCTCACAACACAGTTGTGGAAGACACATTGGAGGTGGAGTGACCCCTCAGGAAATCCAAACTCGTGCAATTCACACAAGAGAGATCATGAAACCAGTTTTATTAGAGAATTTGCAGTGGTGCTTGGCTTCTCTTGACTTGCAGAAAAGGTGACGAACAAAAGGAAGGAACAAGGTATCAGGTTAATTTTTGTCAAGGTGGAGATTGTTGGGATTTGGTGACAATGAATTCCTCCAAGGATGGATTTGGATCCTATTATTCTGCGTTGGTTACAACTAAATAGACCAAGTTAGAATATGGATAGGAATTGCATTTAATAATCAGTTTCTTGTGTGAATGTATATAAATACATGTAAGCCTGTAGAGGCAAATGTGAGAGAGAGAGATAGAGTGAGAACTTGCTAGTCTATTGTAATATTCATAATTTGAATAATAAGACAACCGATGTCTATGCTTGGTGGATGTAGCCCAACGTTTGAGTGAACCACATGAAATCCCTGTGTTTATAATCTGTGTGTGATTGTTAATTATCATATATGTGAATTGTGTTTTCCGCATTTGCAATTCCAACAGATCCTTTCCATGCCATCTCATCCTCTGTGATATATCAAGTTATATCAGTCATGTGTATATGTTACAAAATCTCCTTTTATGCTTCACTATACTAGTTTCCATGTTTCAATGACTTGATGCAGCAAAAAGGCCACCATAAGAAATAACTAGTAAAACAAAGCATTGCTTTATGATCAATAGAAAATATAATAACCATGTATCCACGAGACAAAACAAGTCTTGAATCTCCGCAATTGGAAACAATAATCTAATAGGCCCCATAACTGCAACTACGACTGTAGATCCAACATTTTAGGTTATATAGATCATCTCTTTTGAATACTCCCCCTCCAACCTCAATATCAATTTGTGAAAGCAATCAACAAAATCCATCTTCCACTTGACTTTCCAATTGTTTTCCCCAACAACAACATGATGAAGCTGATATTTGCAAAAATTAGCAGCATGCAAGAGCAATAACTATTTCAACAAATTTCTAGTTCTAGAAAGACATACTTGGAAACAAGGGGGCTTGCCTCTTGCAAGCTTTTCTGAAGCATCAAAACCAATATTTGCAAATATATTTTCCAAAAATGAAAGTTTTACATAATCCAACATGGGAATTCCATGTCCATCATAGACATGAAGTACAGGGATTCCAATGGAACTCTCTAAGACACCGAAAATACATCCATCTACAATTACATAGGAAACAAATAGAAATCCTGGCATGGATTCTATGGCATTCTCCATGTCTGACACTTCCAGGAAAGGATTTTGTTATCAGCAACAGGGATTCTTTTGAATCCCGATCCATTTCCTCCACTGGTGCTCAAAAGTGATGCCACAAAAGCCAGATCTGCAGAACTGCCATGGGCCAAATCAACAGTATTAATTACAAAATGCATATATCCAATTATTTTCCTTAAGTTGGTCCTTCTCCTCCTACGGATAGGTGTTTTTTACTGTAATTCCATTGCAAATGACACACAATTTGCGCAAGAAGGTGCAAGAAGTGGAATCTGTGGCCGATAAGTTCTATTGGTGGACAAGTTTTGGAAGTCAAAAGTTTGAAATTGTTTGAAAATAGTGCATGCCTTCCGCATAACAAGGCGGTCGCATATATCATAGATGTTGTTTATTTCTTTTCTATAAGTTAAAGGATCAAATATTCTTGGAAAATGATTCCACCCTGGAGTTTGCGGCAAGAACCCTAAACAAGTCTCAAATTGAAACTGTTTATAGAGTTGTTAATTACCATATTGTAGAAGTGTTGAATACGAGGAAGACTTTCATCCCACGCCTCCATGCTCTTATATTATTCATTTTGTAACCTCTTAACAATAAGACGGAGTTTGGTTTACAACCTTTATTTGTCCATTGGTTTGTGGGTGAAAGGGTTGTATTTTGAATTTCATATTTATCATATCTTATAAATATATATTTTTTTAAATTAAAATTGGTTATGAATTTCAAAATGTAATTATATATTAATTAAAATAAAGTTTTCCAAATCAAGATAATTATAACTTTACATAATTTTTACCAATCCATTAATGATTTTTTTTCTCAAAACATACTACATGCTTGCAACTGTGTATACAGTACCAACTTCAAAGTACTTCAAGATACACTCCCTTTAACATAATTTGCTATTCTAAGTACTTCAAGAGACACTCACTTTAACATAATTTGCTATATCATTCTACATATTCAAATATATATGCACCTTTGCATATTAAAAATGGTTTTCCCCACTCCAAAATGTCCCATTACTTTTAGGGCTGCAAATAATTGACAGCCTTTCCTGTAGCACTTCTTCAACTGCATTGTTGAGATTTCTCTGACAATAACTTCTCTGGGAATTCCTTGGACTTTCCTTGGGTTTCCTTCCTCATGCAGACAAGTGAATGCCTTGTTAAGACATTCTAAGATGGCATGGTGTTGATCCAACTAATCCATCCCAATTAGACAGTCATAAGAACCTAAAGGTAAAATGTTCAATTCATCTCTCGTGTTTAGTCCATTCATGTCCATTGGAAAAGACTTAACCAACTCTGTAACCTTTCTCTTGGTTCCTGTAGCCAGCTGCACTAACCAAGATTTTCCATGTTTTCTTCTCGACAATTGCAAACTTTCCACCACTCTAGGATCTATATAACTATGACTAGCCCCTGAATCAATTAAAATAGTAAAGGCATGGTTGTTGGTCATACCTTCCACTTCAATCATGTGCGACTGATATTTTTCTTGCTTGTTGTCTAGGGTTGCATAGATCCTAGGTATTCTACTGCCCATGTCCTCCACTGTCTCTTCCTGCTGAACATTGTGGAAAACTCTCCCTTTGTCATTTCTATGGGGGAAATATTTGTACCTATGGTTTCCATTACAACCCCAACATTCCATAGGTGGTTCTCTTGGAATTTTCCCACCCACTTCAGCCTTTCTGGGCTCTCTAAAAGATGGATGTCCTTGAGGAATGTTCCTGAAAAAGGGTGGCTTAGATCCCTTCTTCCTATGATCCATCTTGAATTTCTTCTTGTCTTCCCAAGCCTTTCGGAAAGTAGGCTTTTCTCTTTGCTTCTGATATAAGATTTTTTCTCTTCTTATCATTTCTTCCATAGTCTTAGGGTCATCATACTAGATCTTGTCACCAATGGAAGGTGGCAGTCCACTTAGATACCTTTGAATATTCAAAGTCTCATCCTTGATGAGATGAACGAGACATACTTCAATAATTTCAAAAACCTTCGCTCATATTCATCAATGGTCATGCTATCGAGCTTGATTTCAAAGAACTCTTTCATCTTTCTATCATAGTATCTTTTAGTCAAGTATTTATTTTCGAAATACTTCTTGAATTCTTTCCAAGTAACATTCTTCTATCTAATGTGTTGCACCTACACAAGTTGATCCCACCACATGGATGTCTTTCCTTCCAATTGATACATTGGAATTCTTCCTTTTGCATGAGAGGAATAATTATGTAGTTGGAAATATTTCCTCATGCCAAGAAACCATATCTCATCATCTTCCTCCTTCTTGTGCTCTCCATCAAACGTAGGAGGCTTAATCTTGTTCATTTCTCCCTTCAGTTCATCCACTCCAGTTCTCTTATGATTTCTGGTAGGATATGGGATTGAACTACTGTGTGCCTCCTTATTGGAACGCTTCGGGGAGTGACGATGAAGCCTAGTAACACTTCTTGATATTATTTTCCTCTCAGAGGTTCTGCAACTCCCTGCTTTTCTTGAGTCAGTCTTCTTATCCAACTTCCTTTCGATTCTCTCCAGACTCTGCATCAACTTTAAGTTGAATTCTCCCTGTCGATCCTTGTCTTTCATGAGATTTTTGTTATCAGATCGATGATTCTGGGCATCTTTCTGCAATCTTTCAATGATTTTTATAATATGCCCTTCATTATCCATATCTTCTCTGTTCCCATTGGAGTTTGATCCTTCCACTCCCAAATGGTCATCCATTCCTTTATCTTCATTCTCTGAACTGGAAACATTTTGTGCCTCCTCCATTTCTTTGCACTCCGTGGAAATTCACTATGGTCCCGACACTCATTGAACTCTGCAAACACAATGTGCAGTCAAATGGAATTTGTCAGGACATCATTCCTTGACAAATCCCACAACATTCATAAACCAATCTGATTATAGAAACGTTCAGATTTCGTTTTCTTTCTTAGCTCTTCTCTGCTCTGTAATAAATTTTGGCATTAGCCCCTTTCTCTTAGTCCCCAACCCACATGATCACGGGCCGTGACCAAGCACTAGGTCAAAAGGGTGCTTACTCAGGCCTTCGGATTTCGGAAATTTTCAAAGCACAACACAACAATTTCTCAGAGTTTTGAGTTACCAAACTCGCGAAGTAGGGTGGATCATCCATCCATGTCTACTTAACATCCGATGATAGACACGTAGTATGGAACCTCAGGTGTCTAAGTTTTGAGACTTTGGGTCTTCGAGACTTCGGGAGTTCGGAGCTTCAGAGGATCTCGTATCCGCACATCTGAACTGCTAATCTATGAACATTCCCAATCACCTTTGGTGATGATCACCTTTGGTGATGTCATTACATCACATCACTGAGCACTCTTCCAATTTCAGGGGCATGCAACGATGGTTTGGAGTAACCCACCTTTCATCCCACAATTCTTCTAACGCTGACACGTTACCCCTCGGTGAAACCAGGGTTTGGATTGCGGGACTTCCTTGGAGAATTAACTCTCATGTAACTTGGATCCCTGTAATGCCTTCTGGCCATTGATCTTGATGTATCGTTATCAATGCTCATGTGGGTCCTTTATCCTTTAACTACATTATGTAACCTCGGGGTCCCACTAACCATGCTCGTACAGTGTGCCACGTGGTGGAATACTAGTGGCTGACACGTGGCTCAGTTAAATGAGTGACAGATGTCACATTCCATACATCATTTCAATCTTCTATGGTTTCAAAACCCACTGACATGTAGTTCACAACCCATGTTTTCACGTCAAACCAAATGACATCACCATGCCATGTCACTTCGGAGTTTCGGACTTCAGAAGTTCTTACGCTTGCTTCCTTCCAATATTCTGAATCCGAAACTCCAAACCTCTTTACTCTCCGGGCCCACATAGTACAAATGTCACCAACCCAGGTGGTGGCACGTGGCATGTCTAGGAAGGTCCATGTCACCCTTAGCGATGTCATCTGACCCCATCACGCCTACTCTCTCACTTTGGAACTTTGGGTTTTAGAAGTTTGTGCATCAACACATCCTACTTCTCCCAATCAACTAAGTTTGAAGTTACGATATGCTCTTTTGCTTGATCTAATGGTCAATCTCTTTTCCTCCGATCTACAGTGTAGATCTCTCCTAGAGACTTCGAAGTTTTGGGTTTCAGACTTTCTCTTATCTTTTCATTGAGCTTCACTGACGTCATGAAGTTCGAAGGGCTTCTAGGTTAACCCTTCTATGCTTTCTCCAGATCTAATGGTCGTAAAAGGGTTTCCCCTTTTTCCTGAACAGATCCAAAGGTTCACATTATTCTGTGGTCCAATACCACTTCTGTCGTGGTTTTACGATATCGCTACTCTTCCTGATATTCTTAACATGGCCAAGGTAATCCTCTTGGCACTCAGGAATTTTTCTGAGGTCCAAAATTGGTTCCTCTTAACACAATTTCCTCTTGAAACCTTGAGTCCAATGACCACTTATCTAGCCCATCTAGGCCCAGTGTTGAAACCATGGCTTTGTTACCAAAATGTAACATCCCCAGCCATCACTAGACCAGGCAACACTACCTCGCGAAATATACACTTATATAATATATGCATTTTAATGAATTTAAAACACTTAATCACAATAATCACATAATTGTTGCTACCATGCATAATCAATGGAACTAACAATAATTCACATACGCAATAGAATACATGATAACATTCAAGTAATCCAAACATGCATAAAATACATAATCAAGCATAAAGATGATACTTATCTTTTAATTGGGTAAATCCACCAACTGCTTGCAGACCTTCCACGAACCTCCCAGGCTTAGACCACACTTCTCATCACTCTCAACAGTAAGTCACCCCCGAGCTGAGACTAAGATCTACTGGGTAAGGGATTCCTAGGCTATGCAAGGTCAATAGGAAATTCACACAGTTAAAGAGGAAGAATTCTCTCCCAGGAGCCACTTATGCCCACTGCCCACGAAATCTCATTCACCACATGCCTACCCCACCCCAGGAGTATACATATTCACAGTCACATAGTCCATCAGCTACTAAACCTCCCTTGCCTTGGGCTTCAGCAATAGGCCGGACTAGAATTATTAGAGCTCTGTGGCAGCTACAAGACCCCCCCCAAGAGATCTCACTTCCTCAGAACACTCTCTCACCTAGAGAGATTTTCTCACAGGCCTGACAACCTACCTCTTCAATCCAAAACCACCTCTCTCACCTAGAGATAGTGTTTCTCACAGGCCTGACAACCTTTTTCTTCATCCAATATTCGACTAATCTCTAGCCAGGTACGAGTGACAACAACAACAACAACCCTCAGTTATCTCACGAGTGACATTAGTAATAGGGAAATGGTTATGAACACCCAAAACGGTAACAATAAAACACTAGACATAGCAAGGCTCAGGCGATTACAGGATGTGTTGGGCTTCTCAACAAGCAACACAAGTTAGCTTCACAGTTTCTATTTCCAGAGATGCGTGAAGGTATGCAAAGGTCAATCGCAGAGGCCAATAGGTTAGACGTCAGATTAGTCCACGATTTTACCTTGGGTTCAAAATACATGTCCAGAAAACAAACACAGAGGTCAATGGCCTAGATCTCGGGTTCAGATGACGCATGGAAAAGTGGGAAGCAAACCCCCAACATATCTTATGCTTCAACTTTTAACTGCATGCACCTAGGTCGACACTTGTCTTCCTGGAGCTGCATGCTTTTCACTTCGCACACGTTTCTTTTCCAGAAGCTTAGGATAAAAACATATCTTTCATTATTTTAGGAATATATTATAATATTCCTTTTTGGGTTAAGCCCCCTAGCTTAGCTCCCTTCTTTCCTAACCTCTTAGCCCCCTCTCCCTTACCGAGCCTTGTGGAAGATTATTCCCCCATCACTCTTTCTTTGTGGTCGGTCTACACACAACAATGTTTATATTTTATTAATGATCTGCATAATTACATATACAAAATCAGGCTCATGGCCTTAAGCATCTAGGCTCTCCGGCCTAACAAACATATAAGTCTTCAACTTATAAATACTTGGCTCACCATCCTATATACAAAATTACAATTCATCCATATAACTGGGGCTTGTCCTTGGGGTATTACAATCGCCTCCCCTTATTTTTTCACTGTCCTCGGTGCAACCTCTTTACACAGCAGCAACACGATTTTCAAAATCTTCAAAAAGATGCAGGTATTCTTCCCGCATAGCATACTCATGCTCCCATGTCACATCCTTGGGACCGTACTAGGTCCACTGGACCTGTACAAGGCCTATGGTTCGATTCTGGAGTTGTTTTCTCTTCCGATCCAATATGCACAGAAGATGCACTTGCAATATGCCTTATTGATCCACTTGAATCACATTCCAATCAATAACATGATTAGCATCATGTATATATTTATTAAGCAATGAAACATGAAACACATTATGTATAGTCATGGATGCAGGCAATGCATCCATGACTGCAACTGGTCCAATCCTTTCTAGGATTTCAAATGGCCCACAAAATCTGGCTGCCAACTTCAAACAGTTTCCCAGCTTCAGGGAACTTCTATTGGCTTTCACTTTCAAGAAAACATGATCACCCACTTTAAAATCTCGATGGGTTTTGTTCTTATCAACATAACTCTTCTACCTGTCTTGGGCAACCTTCAAATTCTTCTTAATCTTCAACATTTTCTCTTCCATTTCTTTAAGCAAATCTAGCCCAACTATTGCTCTATCAGCTGGGTTATCCCAACTTATTGGAGTGTTTCACTTTCTACCATAAAGTGCTTCAAATGGGCTCATCTTCAATGATGCTTGAAACCCATTGTTGTAGGCAAATTCTACCAAGTGTAGGTAGTCTTCCCATTTAGATGGTTTGTCCATCACATACATCCTTAGCATATCTTCTATTACTCTGTTCACCCACTTTGTCTACCCATCAGAATCAGGATGATAAGGTGTGCTGAAGTTCATATTTGTTTTGAACCCCTTGAATAACTCCTTCCATAATTTTGAGGTAAATTTTGGGTCTGTCAGACACAATTGTCTTGGGAATACCGTGCAATTGTGATATTTCCCTCATAAAGATATCGACAACATTGGTTTCCTTGTGAGTGGTCTTTAATGGAATAAGATGGGCATCTTTCGTAAGCTTGTCCACCACCACCATGATTGAATCATGATGCTTGTTGGTTCTGGGCAGTCCTGTGATGAAATCCATTGTCAGCACTTCTCACTTCCACTTAGGAATGGGTAAAGATTGTAGCAACCCTGTTGGGTGCTTGTGCTCAGCTTTAACCTTCTGACACTCCATACATCTGGCGATGTATTCAACAATATATTTCTTCACTCCTAGCCAAAAGTAATGGCTCTTGAATGCTGCCACATTTTTCTGATATCCAGGGTCTCCAACATAAGTCACATTATGCATTTCTTTCAAAATCATAAGTTTCAATTCCTAGACATTAGGTACATAAACTTTGTTTTTGTACAGGAGCGTTCCATGAACTTCTAATTTATAATCTTCCATTTTCTGTGGCATATTACCTTGCTATAGCTTTGCTACCAATTCTAGGTACTGCAAGTTTGCATTTGCAGCTTCTGAAAATTTTCCTTTAATATCAGTTTGGTACATGCTAATGGTTGTAGCATGTAGTTCATGCACTCTCCTGTTGAGTGCATCAACCACTCTGTTCTCTTTTCCTTTATATGCTTGATATCAAAGTCATACTCACAAAGGAACTCCAACCACCTACTCTGCCTAGCATTCAAGGTTGGTTGATCAAACAAATACTTCAAACTGTTATGGTCTGTCCTCAGTTCGAACTTCTTTTCCCTGAGATAATACCTCCATTTCTTCAAAGTGTGCACTATGGTTGCCAACTCCAAATCATGAGTTGCATAGTTCTTTTCTTGCTCTTTAAACTTCCTGGACTCATAACATATTACAAACCCATTCTGACTGATGACTCCTCCCAATCCTTCTTTGCATGCGTCTATACACACTACAAAATCCTCATTCAAATCTACAATCCTCAGGATTGGAGCACTGGTTAACAGTCGCTTCAATCGCTGGAAGCTTCTCTCACATTCTTCTGTCCATTGAAATTTCTTCTCCTTCCTTTACAAGGAAGTGATGGAGTGAGCTATCCCTGAGAACCCTGCAATGAAGATTCTGTAATAGCCAGCTAGACCCATAAAGGATCTGAATTATATTACATTCTTAGGCACTAACCATTCTCTGATGGCCTCTATCTTCTTAGGACCCATGACCATCCCATCCTCTTAAATGATATGCCCCAAGTAATGGATCTGCCTTTGATAAAATGATCACTTGCTCAACTTGGCATACAATTGTTGTTCATTAATACGAACTAGGAGCAGTGTAATCGATATTAAATATTCCACTCTGGTATAATTAGTGTTTGATATTATAAATAGGATGTTATATAGATCCTATAGTGGTGGAAAGTTTGCAATCGTCGAGAATCAAACATGGAAAATCTTGGTTAGTGTAGTTGGCTACAGGAACCAAGAGAAATGTTACGGAGTTGGTTAAGTCATGTCCAATGGCCATGAATGGACTGAGCACGAGAGATGAATTGAACATTTTACCTTTAGGTTCTTATGACTGTCTAATTGGGATGGATTGATTGGATCAACACCATGTCATCTTAGACTGTCGTAACAAGGCATTCACTTGCCTGGATGAGGAAGGAAACCCAAGGAAATTCTAAGGAATTCCCAGAGCAGTTACTGTCAGATAAATCTCAACAATGCAGCTGAAGAAGTGCTACACCACTTTTAGATGGGATTAATCATATTCCCAACACAAATTCTCATCCTTGTCAAGTAGTAATTCTTTGAGAGTGAATCCATCGTTCACTTCCCTTTTCCTAATTGCATAGATTAGGCATAGATCACAACGCTGAATTTTTTTTCATGATCATGCAATCCTTTTAATTCTTCATGTGGAAGTGATTATCACTACATAACCACTATAAGCATTGAAAAATTTACCATAGGCAACCAAGATGACATGCATGAAATCTTATAAGTAACTATTTTCTTATATTTTATCACAGAATTTAATTGTTGCATGTAATACATCCACTTCATGTGTTTGTCATAGTGCAAATTTGCCTAAGTTTACAAGAATTATAGAGGCTTTTGATCACCATAGGCAACCAATATGACATGCATGCAATCTTATAAGCAACTACTTTCTTATATTTTATCATGGAATTGAATTGTTGCATGTAATACATCCACTTCATGTGTTTGAATGCAACTTTGCCTAAGTTTAAAAGAATTATAGAGGCTTGTGATGTGTGTATATTATTCTCTCTTTTCCTATTGTGAAAGGTCTCGAATACCAGATCACTTGGTAGAGTGCATACATCTCCTTATCATACATAGGGTAGTTTAATATTGTTCATGAGGTTGTCTCTTAATAGTATGTTATATTTATGCCTTCCTACATAAGGACAACCCCTAAAGCATTGTTGGAAGCCTCAACCTCAATTTCAAAGGGTTTTTGAAGACTAAGAAGCCCAAGGAAAAAGTGTTTCACAAATATTTTCTTTTAGTGAGTTAAAAGAATTTCCCAACTCTTATTCTATACAAACCCAAATCCACTTTTTGTCGAAGGCATGCAATGGTGCAATATTGGGAAAATGAGGAACAATTTTTTTGAAGTATTGATATAATCCAATAAAATTTCTTATCTTATATTATTAAGTCTTTAATATTTCAAGATCATCATTACTTTAGCATGACCAGTCTTGAGGTCATCACCTCCAACCAAAAACTTAGATATGCTAGAGATTATTTGGAAAATCAAATTTCAAATAATTTTTATGCACTATTTCAAGAATCTACGTCAAGTGTTCCATGTGTTATTCCCAAGTTTTTAGTAAATATTAGAATGTCATAAATCAATATTACAAATAATGAATCAAGGAAGAGTCTAAGTACTTCATCCATCAACCTCATACAAATTATAGGGGTGTTACATAACTCAACGTGCATGATGAGCCATTCAAACAAACCTTGCTCTGACTTGAATGATGTAGTCTTTTGAATATACTCCTATTTGATATGGACTTGATGATATCTTGATTTAAGATCTAACTTGGTTAATTGGCACCATGAAGCTAATCCAATAGATCATATACTCTAGGAAATCAATATTCCTTTTTAATTGCAATCCTATTTAATGTTTGAAAATACACACAATAAGTAGCCAAGTTTCATCCCATTTAGGCACCAGAATGATTGGTGATACAAAAGTGGAACAACTTGGTCTTATCACTCCTTGATGCATGAGTTCTTGAATCTTTTAGTATTATCACTTCTTGGGCCATGAGTTCTTGAATCTTCCACTTTATATGTTCATTCATTACCATTAATTTACAAGAAAACCTAATGTTGGGCAATGAAGAGTTAGGCATCAAGTTTGTTTCATATTCAATTGTTGTTTTTAGAGGAAACCCCTTGGGCTATTAAAAAAATGGCCTCATACTTATGCAACCATTTATCCATATATCGTTTCCTCTCTCTATAATGAACTTGGGAAGATGAATATGTCCCTTCTTTCTTTTTTCTCAACACTAGCCTAAGTTTAGTTCAAAAATCAATAAGTCTAGGAATTATGCCTTTATGAGGAAAACCATGGTTGTGAGTGTTTTTAATTGTTACAACTAATATTTCCTAGCTTCCAGCGATGGAGATTTTCTTGGCTAGCTTGCATTGCAACACTAGAGGGAAGTGGGATAGCCTAAAGAATTGTTTAGTAGTGAAGGGGATCATATTCCTTGTGTTGTGTAAGGCTAAGGGGGAAAGCGAGTATGGAAAGTGGGGTTGTAGAATTAATGGATTGAAGGGTGAATTTATTGTCTATAAATGTTGTTGTAAACTTAGGCTAAGAGGGAAAATACCTAGCCTAAAAAATTAATTAGGATGAGTGAGGAAAACTTAACCTTAGCTAGTAAATCCCCCCATGTTGTTTCATAGCATGGCATGAGGGTAGAACCTATTTGAGATGGTGCATATGGCTAGGTGTAAAAATGCTCCCATGGAGCTATTTCCCCAAGTGTAGCTAATGATAGTTAAACTATTGATTTGTGTTGTTTATATTCTATATACTAATGCTTGTGGTGAGTGTTGTGTTGATGATTATGTGCTCACAATTATGGAAGTTGCAAGTCTAGGAGTAGATATTAGGGTTCAAGAGTGCATGTTGAGCTACCTACTAGCGATTCATATGAAGAATTGGGAAGCTTTCATAGAAACATATTGTAATGTAGATGGTTTAACTCTTCATTTGTCATGTGTATTGATTTCTTTCCATGTCAATTTGGTGTTAATGGACTTGTGGGTATGCCAGAAGAGGCAATAATCATGAAGAAAATGTAATTATATCCATGTGAAAGAATTGTATATGAATACCATTGTAAATGCATATGAACATTATTGTAATTTCCTGTATACTAGGTATTATTATACAATGTATAAGAAAAAAAGTGTTTTATGTGC
Organism: Picea glauca; assembly: GCA_000966675.3. Taxonomy (NCBI): domain Eukaryota; kingdom Viridiplantae; phylum Streptophyta; class Pinopsida; order Pinales; family Pinaceae; genus Picea; species Picea glauca. The sequence goes on from JZKD02S2011033.1 coordinate 2,384,063, forward strand.
TAAGATGGATGAATGTACTCATGGGTTGTCGAATAATTGGTTGTGGGAAATATGTTTCCAGTGAAGACTATTATTGTTTGTAAGTTACAACTTAATTATGCATTGTGTACATTAAATTGTGGTATCAGAGAAAGAAGTTGGTGAAAATGGGTTGTTTCAAGAAGTATCCCATATCCTCAATAGTGAAAAAAGGCTATTGGGTATGTTACAATATCATATCAAAACTATTGGTTACAACACTAGGGATATATGGGCCATAACTCAAATTCTATATGAATAAATTGCAGTTTGCTTGTCAAGTGTTTAACAAAATACCTCAAGGAGAATAATTGGGAGAGCATTCTTGAAGATGGAAATTGTTAGAATGATGGCTCAATTCTAAAATTGGATTCTTTTTAAAGCATACATAGGCACAATTTATGTAATTCTTGAATTGTAGAGTTTTTCTCCATGGAAAAAGGAGTAGAAATGTAGCTTGCAGGATATGTGTTTAACAAAATTTCCACGAGGAAGAAGGACTGTATACAGCCATAATTGAGAATTTTGGGTTTTATAATGTCAACTAGTGTAACTCCTGAATGGAAAAGCTCAATTTCATGGTGGATTAGGTGAATTATTATTACAAATTTCAGTGCTATGGAGGATTTGGGAAAAAAAACGAAATCAAAAAAATGCCCAATTTTAAATGATGACATACATTTGAATTCACCAAAAATGGTGTCAAAATTCCATATAAGGAGTAAATGAATGCCCAAGGGGTTGAATAGGAGAAACCATGTTTGAAAATTCTTGATGTTCATTGGTTAATTGGGTGTGTGTGTGTGTGTGTGTGTAGGCATGGAGAAAGTGTAGAAATTGAAAAAAAGTGGCAACCTCATGAGCCATAACATTCAACTCAGAGATTAGTATTGAGGATGGTAATAGTGGTTGGAAAGGTAATTAAGAGGAGAACATGATAGAAGGTTTAATTTTTCAAAATACACATCCAATTGTTTCAAAAAGTTGTAGGAATGGGGCTTCCAAGATTTAGTGAGAATTGCAACTGCCAAATGTGGAAGAATTACAGGGTAGTTTTAATTTTGGAAAACAAATTCAGGATGATAGAGGTGCATACCATACATGAAGATTGAGCAAGAAATATTTCAAATACCTCATGATGGTTTTTATACAATGGTGTAAAGGCACATTTGGAGGTGAAAAAGCATGACAATGAAAAATGGTTGTTTAATAGCAACTTGAAGGTTGGACCGAGGAACAAGGATGAGCAAGGATAATCTAGCTAATGGTATTACTATGATGTTAATATCAAGATGGATGAATTCCATGAATGAATATTGTTAAGGCCTTTTGTAGATTGATTCTAGAATCAATCATGAAGAACGAAGGGACCAAGAAGCTAGTGTTCAAAAATAAGGATGGATACATGTACTTATTGTAAGTAGTAAGTGAAATATGAATTGAAAAAGAAGATCTATTGAATGATTTGGATATGGTAATTGAATATTATATGAATAAAAGAACAATGATAAGTATAATAAGTCATAGGAACTATTGGTTGTTGGAATTGGATGCCACAAGATAATGATTAGCAAGAGCATGGAAGATGCAATCATGTAGAGAAGAGTTGTAAGAATCATGAGCACTGCACTTG